>PVLC010037448.1:0-15233 GCA_004027655.1 Graphiurus murinus
AAAAAAAAAAAAAAAAAAAAAAAAAAAAAAAAAAAAAAAAAAAAAAAAAAAAAAAATCTAAAAAAAAAAATTAGAATGTCCTTGTGTTCAATCCCCAGTACAAAAAGACAAAAAATAAAATTCATGTATAAACAGTTACAAATTGAAGAATAATGCATAAAAGAGCTGTAGGAGTTAATATTAATAAAAAATAACAGTTTCCACTTATTGAGCAATTATTAAACTTATTTGAGTATTAATAAAAAACAGCCTCTACTTGTTAATTATTTTTCAAGCATGACACTGCATTAACTAGTTTCCTAAGTCTTTAACTAGAATGTCAGTTTCCTCGTCAGCATACCTGGAATGCTAAAATTACTCAGGCATGATAAACTCATTAGCAAGATTGATCTGTGAAATCTGGTTAAAAGTGAGCCCTTAACCATGACACTGCTCAGTCCCAAAGAGACTGCACAGGTTCAGACTGTGCCTCAGTTATGAGGGAGTTAAGGCTCCCTGCCTCTCAACAATGCCCCATGTGTTGTTGGTACCCACCATCACTGTCCATTACTGCTAGAATGACACACACGTTCAAAGCTGCCACGACTCACGGAGGTGAGACCTGTGCAGGGAGGGTGTGGAAAGTTCTGATGTGGGATATTTCGCTCATTCATTACAATTCATTTGAACATTCTCTGAGCAGTTTCCTGTACTGGGCTCTATAGTAAAGTATAGATAGCAAGCAAACTATATACAAGAATGTACCCTGAAAGGAATTATAGAATTTATGAGGTCCTGGCTTAGAGACAGGGCTAGACCAAAAAAGGAAAAATGGTTTTTTTTACTGTGTGTGACACCTATAATTTCCGACTATCAAAGACTACCAGCCTATTATGCTCCTAAAGACTTTCTTTCCCCAGGCGATCATCCAAAAGGGACACTTAGGATGCAATTCAAGTCCACAAAATGCGTACTGACCACCTGCTGCATGCAAGGCATGGAAGCATCCAACTATTAAATAAGTTAAAATATGGGCATACACAAATATAAGCTGAAGAATGCACAAAATTGCTACAGGAATATTAATAAAAATAACAGCCTTGACTGAGCATTAATTAAGACTGACACTGCATTAAACAATTTACTCTTCATGCCAACCCTGTGAGGTCAGTCACCACAAAGGACATCTATTGACATTTGCCCATCAAGCATTTGACAGATATGCAAACCCCAAGTCCTATGATGTTAACTTGAGCGCCTGAGTCTACCCTTACATAAAGCCACAGCTTATCAGTAGAATTTTAAGTTACACAGTAAGTTTCCCCTTCCACTTAAGCCAGTGTGGACTAGATCTCAGCTACTTATAATCCAGAGTCCTCAACAAAAGAATATTGTTATCCCCACTTAACAGGTAAGGAGTCAGAGGCTCAGAGAGATTATACAACCTGAGACTGCTTTAAATTAACTGTGTAAGGTTTGCGGGGACTGCAAGTGGTAGTGTGCACTTGGACCAAAAACCTGCAAGAGTGCGAGCCTGTTGGATGGCTCTGGGAGTGTCTTTTCTCTCCATCCACCAACGCCCAGGTGGAGCCAGGCAGGCTGTCTCACTGCGTCCCTGTCCTTCATCATGGTGGGTTTATTTCTGGCTTGCCTTCACACTGAAGGTGCAGACCTCCAGAGTCCCATCTTTCCACAGCAGTCTATTAACCTCTTCATCCTGGACTGCCTTCTTTGTTAGTAGTGCATAAAAATGATGCATCCCGTATTTGGTGGCATCTTGTACTGGACAAAATATGGTGAAAAAAATGCTTTTAACCTTGGGCAAATTATTTCATCTCTTATAGGAAATTTCTTGTTTGTAATTTTCAGATCAAGTGTGAACTTGGAGCTGAGAAATTTCCCAAGGAGTATACAGGATAACTTACTTCACCATAGGAAAGGTAAAATGAGTTATCTTGAATGTGATAGATACTGAGTGTGTTTGGTTTGAAATGCATTATATTGAGTAAATAAATAAGAAATGATGTATTATAAAATATTTAATTGCTAACATTACTCTGTCTCTTCAAACACTATAAGATAGTGGAGCTAATGATCAGGTCCCATTCCTCTAGGGGAATACTATAGGTCCAATTATCCATTTGGAGCTACTTCTTGGTTTTGAAAATAGCCTCATCAGCAAATGGGAGAGTACTTCTCCTAGCAATGGAATCCAGCTGAAGTCCTGCGGGGAGGGGGTGAGGAGACCCAAAAGGGGCAGGGAGCTCTGCCTGGGAAGGTCACCTGGTGCAAGAAACTCTAGCATGCCTGCCAGGCAAGGCCTAACTGTTCTCTAGCCAGGACAAACTGAAGGTAAGGACAGACAAGACAAAAATGCTCTCAGGCCTATTAACTTTCAAATTGTCCCTTTATGATGATCCCTGTGAAATAATTGTTTCTATCAGTGGTCATCTGGTACAAGGGATTTCAGAGAGTGGGTTCATTAAAGAGAGTCAGGATCACACACTCATTTAAGTCTCCTTGAACCTGTTTAAGCAAAATGATTTTCTGCTACTCTTCATTATAAGCTGAGTTTCTGTGGTAACAGATTAATGACTGATCCACTAAGCCATACCCCATCTCTTGTCACCAGCCCCACCAACTGAGCTTGCTCTACTTGCCCTTGAAAGTCATTATAGCCGAGATACCAAGATCAAATGAGCAGATGATATGCTTTCTGCCATCCCAGTTCTGCTACAAAGACCACCAAATTCCACAGAGCATATGCTAGAAGGAAAAAGAAGGGGGGCTGGTCCCTGCGCTCTCATTAGAATTACAAACCCAGGTCACTCTGGAGTAAGATAAATGCCAGCCAAGGCAACACTTCTCATTCTTTGGGCCTGCTAAAGGTAATTATCCTGGAGCTAAATGTCAAAGCTAGTTTCACGTGTGTAAAAGAAAAAGAAATGTCATGTTTAGTGTAAGCAATAATATTAATCAAATAAGGAGCTCATTATTAGGAGCAGATAAGACCTGACATGACCACCACAATAAGCTGCGTCCGCCTGACTTCCCACTCCACTCTGTCTCAGCCTAAGGTTCTTTGCTGATTTCCCTCTAGATTAAGCAGAAAAGATTTCCAATGTGGTATCAACGGAGACTCGCACCCAAACCCACTCAGCCTCTGATTGGCTGCAAGGAACAGGCTACTCCATATCCCAGCTCTGGAATTGTGGCCAAGAGACTTAAACCTTCCGGTAAACAGGACATGACAATGGCATGTCTTTCATAGGATTGTTATGAACATAATAAAATAATACACAGGAAGTTCCTTAATGCCTGGCACACTAAGTGTTCCATAAATGTTTTATCTATTTCTGCAATGTTTTAATATTTTAATTACAACCAGTATTATCTTTATAAGAAAACCCTTATTTTAAAAATGGAACAAAAAAGAATGTGTGATAGCATAAAAGCAGATGAGAAGTCACATGAGAGATGAGATTAAACTTATTAATCCTGTTCACCTTTGTCCAGTACCATACACATAGTAGGGAGCCAAATATTTGTTGGAATGAGTGAACGAACAAATGAATGTAAGAATGAACAAAGAGAATTTTCTTTACAGTGGTGTTCAGGAAACCAAAGTCAAATCAGATCTGTGGCACTTTGACATTTCTACCTCAAACCACAGAGGAATTAAATATATGATAGCTAGAGATGGGAAGTTATGATACAACTTAATACAAGCATTTGTCTTCTGCATCTCCACCTTCTTTATATTTATGCAAAAGTCCAGGCCTCCCTCTGGCCAAAACATACTAATTTCTAGTCTTTAAAAAAGAATAATGACCAAACGAACAGACCATAAATGCATTTAGGAGCAGTCATCTGAATGTTGTTATATTTCTCCTGGATTCTTAATTCCAGGCAATAAGCCATGAAATAGTTCTGAAGGTTTTACTTCTAGAAAAGGAGATAGTGAATGTTTGTGTGCCTAGAGTGACAGGACACATGTCAAAGCAATAATCAGAGGCTGCTAAGTCATCTCTGGCAATGTTACAGCACACCCAACAGTCAAGGAACATGGAGCACACATCACCATCATATCCATTTCAAAGTTGGCCCAGTGACAACCGCCAGTGAGTACTATTATCTCTCTGAAAAGAGCCCTTAGCTTCCCAAGTTCAAAAATAACATCAAAATATCTGTCCACCAAGGTACCAAGTTGGGTATAATGCAAGAAATGTTTCACACAACATTTCAAAAAGTAACAAGCATAACAGTAATCTCAGAACACAGTCTTTAAGGTTATCAGATACTTTGGGGGGTGGCTAGCAAAGAATTAGGATTTTTCAACCTTTTTCAGGCTCAGTGAAAAAGATCAGGCTGGCTGAGCAACTTCAACACTAACTGGGACTTCATTTATTGTCCACTCAGTAGCTGGTTTCCATAGAAAGCAACCTTTCACTCCCAGGTCCCAGAGGACCTAGGCTTCGTAATCATTCCCAGTAAATGACCCAAATGAAGACCCTGAGACTTGGCTTAAAAAACCATCTGGTCTGGATTTTGCACTACTTTAAAGAGGTTAATGGCATCAAATTATGTCTGAGCTGCCACTGGTACCAGAAGAGTCCATGAAGCATAAAAATGGTTGATGATTGATGATGTTTGAGAGTTTTTGAGCATTTTTAGATGTTTTAATGGTATGCTGGATGAAATTATTAGTTTTACAAACTATGTGCTGCTAAAAATATTAGTTTAATACCTGAGACTGCTCCAGAAATAAGAAGCAATTCATTTGAACATAAAAGCTTTTCTCTTCTTGTTGTATGCTTATTTAAAATATGGATCCCACCACTCACTCCAGGAGAGGAGCCTGGATGCTATAATTTAGCAAGCATCCCAGGTGGACTTCAACATCAACTAAGTCAGGGAAAAAAACATTGGCCCAAAGATAAAAAATATCAGTGTCACCCATAAGAAAGATAAGAAATGAAGAGAAGCCTAATTTTTTAAAAATTAAAGCTAAGAATATCATACTTATGATACACTGAGAATAAAAACCTTGACCAAGCATGAAAGCATACAGACATTTCCACAACCTGAAGATCCATCCCACTGCCTTTGTGAGAACCCTGAGGCACCCATAAAGGTGGCACTTCACAGCAGAGTTTAGCATCAGCCATGTTCACCAATTCCATCTAAAAATGACTTTTAAAAAGAAAAAAATTATTTCTACCCTAGTTGAGTGTGAACCAAAGTTTCATGGTTTGAGCATCTTTTTCAGTCACAGGGAAAGGTACTCAATGCAGGAGCTCCTCAAATCTCAGCAGAAATGGGATCAAGGATGGTTAACAGAGCCGGCCAAGGATGTGGTGATCTGAGGCAAGAACCTCAGTGAGCTAGGGAAGGGGTGCAGAAGGCATATCTACTGCAAACTAAGGTCCCAAATAACTGGGGGTTCAACAGTAACTGGGGGTTCAGCAAGCCCGGCTGGAAGCTATGAGTACATCTGCTCCTTTGGAAGGGGGCAACCTGGAGAGGGTGCTTTAGAAAGCACAAGAAAACACTGGCATTCTCTGGAGATACTGAGAATGGGACTATGAGGTAGCTAAGATGAGTGAATGGCCCCCATTCATCTCCCACCTCAAAGAACCTAAAAACTGTACCCTGTGTCCTATGGATGAAATTGTTTTAAAAAATAACTTCAGGCTGAAAATATTAGCTAAACAGTTACAATTGCTCCAGAAACAATGTATCTGAGCATGAAAGCTTCTCTTTTTGTTAAACCTTGGACATTTTTACAATAGTTAAGATATCCCAGGGACAGGAATTCCTATGTTACAATGTTCCGTACCATAACATGTCACTCTTCCAAGTTCCCTTGAAGGGCACTGCCCCAGCCACCGGGGCAATCTTTGAAGGAGCTGGCAGATACTCACACTGCACAGAAGGGATACCAACTGCTAGGAAGATGGCACCAGGTGCCTCTTGCCCCCACATCTTCTGGTGCACACCTGGGAAGAGGCAGCCAGCCCCGGGGCAGAAATGGGTAGCGCAGGTGGTTCTGGGTCCAGGAATAAGTTTCTCCCCTCCCAAGCCTCTCCTTTAGGGCAGGGAGCCAACTCCATGGGCCACCTGCTCCCTTTTCCTTCCCTTAAAGACTCCAAGGGTCAAACCCTCATGGTCTTGCCGGATGTTTTATCAAGCCCACTGCTACTATGACAGCCCCCACCTCCTCTCACCACAGCCACACTTGGCTCCCTAATAAATGACTTGAGTTCACCCCAAAACCTAACCTCTCCAGCAAGGATTCTTCTGACACACCCTAGAGAAGGTCCATCCATATCACTGCTTCTCCCAGGCTTGGCAAAGTGAACCACTGCGGTCAGGAGAACCCAGAAGCTAGGGAGCCCCTCTCTTCTCAGCAGTTGGGGGGGGGTGCAGTATTTTATTGCCTTCACCTTCCCCAGTCCTACAAATACACACACCTGTACAACAGGTAACAGACAAGAACATTAAGCCTTCAAAGTTCTCTTTAAAGTTCATCTCAGGCGAGAAGCAAGGACTGACGGGCCTCCGTGGGAGGTCTGCTTACCAATAGTGACCCCACCCCCGCACGCTTTGCAACCCCCCACCCCCCGCCCCTGGGGTCGGGCGGCGGTGGTACTCACGTCTCGGAAGCGGTTCCAGTACCTGTCCCGGTCGTACTGGGACACAGTGCTCAGCCACTGGTCATTGTCTAGGAAATTGCCGTTGTCGAGGCCCGCGCCGCGGGCGAGCGCGTCCAGGTGCCGGCTCTCGACTTGGAGGAAGCACCACGCCGCGGCGGCCGCAGCGAGCACCGCGATCGCCGGCATCTGCGGGGCAGAGCACGGGGCGGTGAGCCCGGGCGGGCGAGCGCGGCTCGAGCCCCTCGCGTGGGCCAGGGTCTCACCAGCCGGACCCGGCTCCGACCCGGCTCGACCCCCTTACACCTGGGCGCTTGGCGCGGGTCCAGAGACCTGAGGACCTCTCACGCACCGGGACTCAGCTACACAAGCCGCGGCTGGATTACAAATGAGGGGCTGTCAAACTACAGAGGACCCCTCGCACCTGTTCTCCGCGTGCCCCACTGCCCTCCCCAAAACCCGAGCCTGGATCGGCGAGCCGCACTCCCACAGACGGCGCCACCGCTCTGGGGCAGGGAGGGGATGAACAGAGCAGCAGCCCAGGCTCCGGCAAAACGAGGGGGGTCGCAACCGGGGGTCTCCGGTCCCCACCTACGGGAAGGAAAGCCTCGCCCGCCCCCCGGCTCCGGCGGCAAGAAGGGCGCGCGGAGACACCCCAGGCCCTGACCCTGCCCGCCCTGCGTGGCCGCCAGGAGGTCCCAACTACGCCAAGTTGGGGCGCGGGGTTCTGCGGGGCACATACCTTGGGGCCCAGCCCGGGTCCCCGCGTCTGAGTTGCTCGAGCTCCTGTGGCGCGGTCGCCAAGAAGGCTGGTCGCCGGCTCGCTCCCCCGCGCACCCGCAACCCGCCGCCGCCGCTGCGCGTCCCGCCGCTTTGTGAGCCCGCAGCGCTCTGGCTCGGCTCGCTCCCCGGCTCGGGCGCGGCGTCCGCGGGCGGAGGAGCCCGAGCGCACGAACCGAGGCCTCTGGCGCCCCCTGGCGGCCGCGCGCTGCGGTGCGGCCGGCCGGCCGGCCAGCCCAGACGCCTGAGCCCGAAGCAAGGTTGTTGGCTTTTCTAGGCTTTTCTGACATAGTGTTCAGATCCAGGCTGGAGCGACAGTCGAGAGGTTTGATAATATAAGGTCTAGAAGCCGACGTTGAGACATTTGCAGAGGGGAGATCGTCGGGTCAGCTGGCCAAGAGTTAGCTTGATGGAAAGAGAGCGTCTTAAAACGGATTGCTGCTGGAACACCAGTACTTGGGAGGCTGAGGCAGGAGAATGGCTGGGTCAAGGCCCGGCTTAGCAACTTAGTGGGGCCCTATTTCAAAATTAAAAATAAAATAGGGCTGGGGATATGGCTTGGAGATAGAATGTCCCTGGATTCAATCCCCAGTACAATGGGGGGGGGGGCTTTCTGGCTCAGGTCCCCCAACTTACTGAATTAGCATTCCTTAGGAGGGTGCACTTTAATGAGCTCCCCTGATAGTTTGTATGTGCCACAAAGTTTGAGTGATTCTCTGCCCTCCTTTTCCAGATCATACGCTGACTGTATCTCTGCTCTTGGTGCCTGCACCATGCCCATTGCTGGTGGCCCTCGAGGGCAGCCCCAGCCTTCATTTCTGTCCTTCCTACATCCTTGTCCCCCATCAACACTGCAGTACCCCTGGGTGTCCACTTCTGTGCTGGCTGCTTGAGGACTGACCCAGCACCAGCATGTTGGGTTTTCCTAGATCAGAGGAAAGGGAAAGAGGAAAACTGGACCAGGCTTCAGGAACAGGGCAGAGAGAAGCAGGAGGCTGGCCTTGCCCCCACCCTGACCCTTTCCCAAGGGATCAACCATGTTCGATTAAATAGGGCTGGAAAGAGCAGAGGCCATCCTTTGCCTGAAAGCAAGTAACACTCACCTGCCACCTTCCCTGAGCACCTTTAGAGCAAGTCTGACCACACTGTTGCCCACCGCACAACACAAGCTCAGAGTGCTTTCCCGAGACAGACCAGACTCCTAGCTGTCGCCCCAGGCCCTGCCCTCTGGTCCCTGCCCACCTCTCTAGCTGCCTCTCACCCCACTCCCACCTAATGTCCTAACTTCTGGGACAGGCTGGCCTTGGGACCAGATTCCAGAGGAGATGGGCTCCCTCCAACACCAGGCATTTCCTTCTACCTGAGCCGATGTCCACCCCAACTTGAGAATCATTGATATACACCTCCACTTATTCATCCTCACTTATTCAGAGACCCTTGCTAGACCGCAGAACAGCCCAGGACCCCATGTCACAATCTTGAGAATATAACGCTTCTCCAACTGCAAAGCCACTTATTCCATGTCTGGCCTCCCATGGGCTGGAGTTTCATGACGGCAAAGGTTGCCCTGCTCATAGCTACTCCCCAGTATCCAGGGCATTAACCCCTGATATTTAGCAAGTGCTCAAACAATATATGATGAATGTGTGAATGAATAGCACCCAGCCGAGTCTGCACCCTACTTCTCAGCCAACACACCACAACAACATGTAATGTGGTCAGTTGTGAATTGTATTGCAAAAATTTGGTAGTGTTTAATGGTTTAATATGTGAAAATTGGATTCTGATTTTTTCTATTTATGTATTTATGTATGTGCGTATTTATTTATTTATTTATTTATTTATTTATTTATTTATTTATTTATTTATTTATTGTGGTACTGAGGATTGAACCCAGGGGCATTTTATTCTTAATTTTGAAACAGAATCTCGCTGAGTTACTCGCTAAGTTATAGACCTCACTAAGTTACTGTGGCTAGTCTGCAATCCTCCTGTTTCAGCTTCCCAAGTACTGAGATTACAGTGTACCACCATGCCTGGCAGATCAGGATTTTTTCTTGAAAACATTGGTAGAGCCATGGTTATGCCAACATTACTCTGATGCTCATTCTTTAAGTTTTCTTGAAAGGGAGGAAAGGAGTGGAGTCACAACGGTCATTTGGAGACTGCACACTTTCAAGGTTTTCTTGATCATGGGAATGTTTTAGGAATCCAATGTCATGTCCTGGGTGTATCAGAGTGGAGAGACTTAGAAATGGTGGAAAGAGAGCCAAGTGTGGTGGTATACATTTGTAATCCCAGTGCTTGGGAGGCTAAAAAGACTGGAGGATCCAGGTTCTCGACCAACCTCAGCTACTTAGTGAGGCCCACAACTTAGTGAGACCCTGTTTCAAAAATAAAATAAAAAATAGGGCTGGGGTGTAGCTCAGAGGTAGAATGTCCCTGGGTTCAATACCCAGTACCACAAAAAAAAAAAAAAAAAAAAAAAAAGATGGAAAGAATGTTTTCTTATGCTTGTAGAAACCCAGGCAAGCAACGCTTTCCCTTTTCTCTGCCCAATTTGGCAGCAAAGCTTTTCCAAAGAGTCAATCCCAGATGTCATTCTGCCTCCTCACCTCCATCCCTCTGTACCTTGCTCTGCCTTTCAGCTTCACTAAGTGAAGTACTTGCAGAGCCTGATATTTAGTGGGAACTCAATAAATATTTATCTAGTGAATGAATGAATGATAAAAATTCCTTACAGCATCCTAAAGTTTGAAAACCCTCTCTACAGCATTTCCCACATACACACCCCACATCCCCAAACTTCTTATTCTCAGAGCCAATCTCCCTTTCCAGGAAGGACCTGTCTCCACTTTAATCAGAGGGCATCACTCTTGGCCACACTCCAACCTCACACCTGGAAACTTCCCCATAACCATTGAGAATAGGAAGGGCAGCCAGCAAGGCCTGTGCAGGGGTGGGGGTGCTAGAGCCAGCCTGAGCCAAGAAAGGACATAACCTTGGAGTACTGAAAGCTGGAGACCTGCCATCCACTCAGCTGGCGCTCCTGGGGACGAATGTCAGATTTATTCCCCTGCAAGAAGCACCCGGGACCAAGATCAATACTGAGCCTTGGGGCTGTATTTCTGCTTTTCATTGGCTTATGCACAACTATAATAACTCCTTGTTTTAACATAGTTCTTATTTCCAAAGAGCCCCACATGTTTTATTTTCAGTGTAATGGATCTTCAAACATGTGCGAGGCTGAAGCAGACGTAACATCACCATTTTATGTGGAGGAGAGGGGTGCACAGAGAGGCCAGGGAGATAAATTGCAAAGGTCACACAAAGGAAGATGGTTTAGCGGTAGAAAGTCTTAGGTGTAGCGCCCCCTCGTGAGCTATGCAGGCTAGAATGAGAGCACTGCACTGGGCTCCACCTAATAAAAGTGGTGCCTATAATTCTTACTGTATCATCAACTCAGATCTATTTTTAGCTGCAAACTCATGTGTCTACTTGCGACGTGCCTCTTAATTTTTCTGTCTTTGGTACTTTGAACTTGATGTGTCTGAAATGGAATGCTTAAACTGCCTCCCCGGTCAAACCCATTCCCCTTCCTGTCTCCTCACCTCAGAGAAAATCACCACCCCCCAAAACCTCCCCTGGCTTTGACCTTCTCAGCCCCACCCCCTGCAACTCATCCTTCAGCGGCGAGTCTAGCTTTGTTCCACCTCAACTTTCGCTGCCTTCCTCACCACTGTACTCCTCCAGCCCCTCCCAGCTCTGGCTCACACAGGCCTGCCTGGGTCTCCATCTTTCAACTTGCCACATAGAATGCTTTCTCCACACAAGAGACAGGGCGGTCCCCTCTCAGTGTAAAGGTGACTCCTTGTCTCTAATGATTGCTCTCAGGACAAAGAGCAGACACTTCAGCTGACTCCCAGTACCTCCTGCTAAGCCCAGGGATCTGGGCCCCAGTGTCCAGCCCACTCCTTTCCTGTGCTCTGCCACCAGCCCCGCCCCTCCACCTCAGAGCCTTTCCCAGGCCCTCCACGGGGCTGGACGCCTCCTCTATGCCCACTATCCCCTGGCCACCCTCCACTCTCACCTTAGCCCA
Source organism: Graphiurus murinus (assembly GCA_004027655.1). Lineage (NCBI taxonomy): Eukaryota > Metazoa > Chordata > Mammalia > Rodentia > Gliridae > Graphiurus > Graphiurus murinus. Next base: position 11,512 of record PVLC010037448.1, read on the forward strand.
CAGCTTCCCTCAAAGTCCTCAGAAAAGGCTCTCTGACCCCCACATCCCCAAGACCCTCATCACAGCTGCGAAACTGACTAATGTCCATCTCCCACCAGACATTCAGCAGCACAGAGGCGGGGTCTGGCTTTGGCTTTGGTGTTCTGGGTACTGAGCCCATAGCACCTTTAAAAAATATAAAGCATCTGGTACATAGTAGGTACCCAATAAATACTGGCTGAATCAACGGGTGCTCAAAGCTCGGTGCATGTGTTTGGTTCCCCTCTTAGAAGCAAAGATGAACCCAGATTTATTTTGGAGGTCTTAACTCCCAAATGCCCTTTGATGGAGGGTGGAAACAATGAGGGGTGACAATGACCTCCCATTCCAGAATTATTCTACTGCTTTAGGGACTGTTGCAATATATCCTGGTCCCAAGAAGAGTGGGTGTGAAGGAGATGCATTTCTTGGCATCATGGAAAACAGCCCACCCATCAGGGCCTGTAACTTTTATGAACACATTGATTTCACCTATTGATTCTATGTATTCACTCTGTCTCACCACATCCCCCATAGCCACCTCCCCCCAACACACACACACACACACACACACACACACACACACACACACACACACACTTCCACCTTTCTTCCCATGGTGCAGAGACACGGCGAATGGGTGACCTAGCTCAGGAGGAACTAATTTTAAGTAAATGAATACTTCACAAAGAAATGAAAATAATCACCAGGAAAAAGGAAAACCTAATGGCCAAGCATACAGAGCATACAGAGACAGAGCAGAGGTTGCCAAAGTCTTGACCACAGAGGAAAAAAAAAAACAAAACAAAACATGAGAGTAACAAGCCCAATAACAACATGAACTGACTTACATGAGCACTTAGAACACACCATAATGAACGTCCCCGTGTTAGCTAATGAATCCTCATGACCGCATGAGCACTTACAACACGCCATAACAAGCATCCCTGTGTGTTAGCTGATGAAATCCTCGTGACAGCTCCCTATGAAGCTGTATGTAACAAGCCCCACTTTCAGATAAAAACATTGAGTGTAGAATTGTGTTACCACTTCTATTAGTCAATTTTCTGTTGCTGTAAAAAAATACATGAGGCAGGTAATGTACAAAGAACATAGGTTTATTTAGCTCACAGTTTTAAAGGCTAGAAGCCCAAGATAGGGCTGCCCATCTGTTTAGTTTCTTGTGAGGGTCTCCTCTGGCTGTGTCACAACATGGCAGAGAATTGGAATGGAAATCATCAAAATACAGAAGGGGCTAAATGCATGGGGTGGCCTCACTTTATAATAACCAATAACCGACTCTCTCGAAAACTAACTCACTCCTTAACCCAGCATTAATCCCTTGCAAGAACAATCCCCCTGGTGACCAAATTATCTCCTACTAGGCCCTGTCTCTTACATTTCTACAACTTCTCAACATCACCACAAAGGGAAATGAGCTTCTAGTTCATGAACCTTTGGGTGACAAACTATATCCCCACCACAGCATCACTACCCCAAATCACACAATAAGTAAGTGGAAGAGCCAGGATTTGAATCGAGGACCACCTGATGTGAAAGCTCCACTATGACCTGCACAGCACTGGGCCCCACAGCTGCCATCTCCCACCAGGCTCACTGTGCTTCCCTCCCCAATTACTTACACAGTAGTGAAAAGTCACCATCTGGTATACATGGGCTTTCAGTAATTTGTTTATAAATGATATTTGTTGTTCTCATGGCATTTGGGGTCTGTTCTCACAGAATGTAAGGCATCAAGTCACTGGAGTTTGTAAGACACTGCCGCTGGTGCTAAGTATCATAATTCTAGGAGCTGAAATAGCATGCATTTTGGAGTCTATAAAATAGGGTGATGCCTGCCTCACAGGGTTGTGAAGAGGATTAAAAAGTTTATATTTGCACTGTACTTAGAACAGTGTCTTCCACTTTATATATACTATATAACCGCTTGCTTAAAAGCCCTCACCTAGCCGGGCATGGTGGAGCACACTTGTAATCCCAGCATTTGGGAGGCTGAGACGGGAGGATCTGGGTTCTCGGCCAGCCTCAGCTACCTAGTGAGGCACTCCGCAACTTAGGGAGACTCTGTTTCAAAATAAAGAATAAAAAATAGGGCTGGAGGAGGTGTAGCTCGGAGGCAGAATGCCCCTGAGTTCAATCCCCAGTACCGCAAAAAAAAAAAAAAAAAAAAAAGTCCTAACCTCAGCCCACGAGGGAGAAGCTACCATCATCCCTTTCTGTGGTTAAGGACGCTGAGGTTTGGAGAGGTTAAATGACTTGGTTAAGATTGTAAGTCATGAGCATGGTGAAACTACTTCAGGCTCCTGAGTCCCTGGCCTCAATGTACTCTCTTCTCCTACATGACAATCTGAGATACACAATGTACTGATCTCCGGTGGCTGAGTAACAAGCCCTCAGAGACTTGAAGACAGTTTTATTTTCCTTTCTCAAAAAAAACCATCCCTACTCCTTTTGATTTTCTCATTATTCTGTGTTCATTTTTTAAAAAAGGAAAATGCAGCTGGGCACTATGGTGCACCCCTGTAATCCCCATACTTTGGAAGCTGAGACAGGAGGATCGCAGGTTTGAGGCAAGCCCCAGCAACTTAGCAAGACCCTGTTTCAAAGTAAAAAATAAAAAGGGATGGGGGTGCAGCTTAGAGGTGGAATGCCCTTGGGTTCAACCTCCAGTACCAAAACAACTAAAAAGAGAAATGTACCCACATGTACACCAGCCTCCATGTACCCTACAAAGCTTTGAGATAGGCTGGGTGGGGGACTCCTCCCCTCTAGGAATCAATGTCAGATCTCACAGCATGGGTACCATGCAGGTTCATACCTTGGGAACCTAGAAGAGGGTAAATGTCTCATCAGCAGAGAGTTTTGCCATGCCCCCCCCCCAAATACGTGCTCACATGAGGACTTCACTCAGGAAGGATCCCAAGACTGAGAGCAAAACAGGGTTCCCGCTGGAGAAAGTGCCCATGAAGCTTTCAAGCTAGGATGGAAATAGGAGAGCAGGAGGAGTCACACAGAGCAGGATGGGCCTGGGAAACACCAGTGTACCAAACCAGTGTGCTGAGCCCCGGAATGGAATGTGAACTAACATAAAAGGACTTCTAAAACTACCCAGGGGCCTGGAAAACCCCAAACCAAACCTCCTGTAAGTTTTTCTTACAAAAACTTCCAAAATGGAATGTATGGGTCAGCAAGTTCTTACACACCACATTGAAACAGCTCAAGCCCCCAGGAAGGTGTCAGCTGCTATTATTATCAAGAACTCAGCACAAGACCTACCCTCTTAACAATTTTAAGTGTACAATACAGTAGCGTAATCTATGGACACACGCTTGTATAGCAGATCTGTAGGACTTGTATAATTGAAGTATTATAATCACTGACTAGCAATTTTCCATTTCCCTTCTCCCTAGCCCTGGAAACCCTCATTTTCTCTCTGCTTCTATGAGTGTGATTTGTTCAGGTACCTCTAGTATGCAGAATCATGCATTATTTGTCCTGTGACTAGTTTATTTCATTAGCATAATCCTCCAGGTTTACCCATATTAACACAGATTGCAGGATTTTCTCCTTTTTAAGGCTGAATAATATTCTACTGTATATGTACCACACTCTCTTTATCCATTCACCATCAATGGACATTTTGGTTATTTCCATGTATTGGCTATTATGACTAGTGCTGCAAT
>PVLC010037449.1:0-15298 GCA_004027655.1 Graphiurus murinus
AGGACAGTTTATAATCCCAGCTTCTGATGCTGACATCCTAATTCATGATACAAATGCACCCCCACCCCGTTTTCTTCTTCTTTTCTCTCTTTTTTTTTTCCCTTTCCCATTGCATTTTCCATCTTTATGCTGCTTGGGACTTTCCTCATTTAGCTTGTTTATGGCATTATTTTTGTCCCCTTTCTGAGATGCAAACACCACAGTGGATTTCTTTATTCTCAGGCTTAGAAGAGTGCACCTGGCTGGTGTTCAATTGAGACTAGCTGAACAAATGAATGAGCTGGGTTAAAAGACCAGTGTTTCTCTTTGGCACAATGGAAAGGTCTTAGACTAGATGTTGGAAGAACTCATTCCTTCTGTGCTGACTCTGCTCTGTTTAAGACACTGCGTTTTTAAGATTTTAAATTAACTGTTTAAGCACCAAGCCAACAGATCCTTATCCCTGAAGTGGAGAGGAGGCCGTCTCAGCCCTCCTGCCTCACAGGCCTGCAGCCTCTGCAGAAGGGTAAATAGGTGGACGAGGTTGTGTTCTGAAAGCCGGGAGGTGTCCTATGGGTTTAGGGCATCTTTATTAGTGGGTGCAGGCTGGCATTGCTTTATTTTACATAAGCCTCACTTTCTCCATTCTCCTTTTCCATATTCAGAGCTCAAATATCTCCTCTATGAAATGTCCTCTGATCTTCCCAGGGGGAATTACTATCCCCTGGCTCCTCTATCCATAGTCCAGCCTGTTTTGTATCTGTGTTGAATGTGTCTCTCAGTCCATAGCAATGATAACATAGCTAACTTTTTTTTTTTTTTTTGCGGTACTGGGGATTGAACTCGGGGGCATTTAACTCTGAGCTATAACCCTAGCCCTATTTTTTATTCTTTATTTTGAAACAGGGTCTCACTAGTTGCAGAGGGCCTCATTATGTAGCTGAGGCTGGCCTTGAACTCGGATCATCCGGTCTCAGCCTCCCAAATGCTGGGATTACAAGCGTGCTCCACCACACCTGGCACTAACATTCTTTTTTTTTTTTTTTTTTCTTACTCTATAAGGTGAAAATAATATGACTAATATTTTTTTATAATAATTGGTGCATTGTAATCATACATCTAGGTACAAGCTGATAAAGGCATATATGCACACATTTCTCATTTAACCCTTCCCCAATTCCCACCCCACTCCCTCGCCCTCCCTCCTCAAGTTCAGTTTAGTGATTGACTTTGATATATTTGTGAAAGTACATCATGTGCATTAGGGTGCCCCCCCCCAGTTCATCACCTTCAGTTAAGTCAACTTCTTTGCTTATCTAGGGTTTCTCCTTTTACATCTGGAGACCCTCTTATGTCCCATCTTCTCCCTAGCATCCGCATATTAGGGAGAACATATGCTTTTTTACTCTTTGTGACTCACTAATCTCACTTAACATAATGTATTCCAGTTGCATCCACTTCCCTGCAAATAACATGATTTTGTTCTTCTTTATGGCTGGGTAAAATTCCATTGTGTACATATCCCATAGTTTTGTAATCCATTCATCTGTCGATAGACATCTTGGCTGTTTCCATAGTTTGGCAATTGTGAATTGTGCAGCTATAAACATAGATACACATGCATCGGTCTGATAGTTGGTTTCCATTTTGGGGGTACATACCCAGAAGTGGTATTGCTGGATCATATGGTAGGTTCATTCCCATTCATCTGAGGATCCTCCATACTATTTTCCAAAGTGGTTGCACTAATTTGCAATCCCACCAACAATGTATTAGGGTTCCCACTTCTCCACACCCTCGCCAGCATTTGTTGTTGTTTGTGTTTTTGATGATTGCCATTCTGATTGGAGTTAGGTGAAATCTCAAGGTAGTTTTGATTTGCATCTCTCTGATTGCTAATGATGTTGAACATTTCCTCATACATTTATTGGCCATTTGTATTTCTTCTTTTGTGAAGTGTAGTGTCTATTTAGATCCTTTGCCCATTTTTGATTGGGTTATTTGTTTTCTTAGCTGTGATTTTCTTGAGTTCTCTGTATATCCTAGATATTAGACTTCTATCAGAAGAGTAGCTGGCAAAATTTTTCTCCCACACTGTGAGCTCTCTCTTGAGGTTCTTGATAGTTTCTTTTGCTGCACAGAAGCTCTTCAGTTTAGTGAAATCCCATATATTGATCTTTCTTTGAGTTGCTTGTGCTTTTGGGGTCTTGTCGAGGAAGTTTTTACCTGTGTCTGTGTGTTGAAGTGTTGGGCCTATGCCCTCTTCAAGTAGCTGCAAGGTCTCTGGTCTGACTTCCAGGTCTTTGATCCACCTTGAGTTGACTCTTGTGCAGGGTGAGAAAGTGGGGTTTACTTCCATTTTCCTGCATATGGTTAACCAGTTTTGCCAACACCATTTGTTAAAGAGGCTATCTTTTTTCCAGTGTATGTTTTTGGCTCCTTTGTCAAAAATCAGTTGACTGTAAGCATGTGGGTCTGTTTCTGAATCTTCTATTCTGCTCCATTGGTCTGTGTGTCTGTTTTTGTGCCAATACCATGCTATTTTTATTACTATGGCTTTGTAGTAGAGTTTGAAGTCAGGGATTGTGATACCTCCTGCATGGTTCTTGTTGCTAAGAACTACTTTGTCTATCCTGGGCTTTTTGTTGTTCCAAATGAATTTAAGGACTGATTTTTCTATGTCTGTGAGGAGTGACCTTGGTAATTACATGTGTATTGCATTGAATCTGTAGATCAGTTTTGGAAGAACGGCCATTTTGATGATATTTATTCTGCCTATCCAAGAGCATGGAAGATCTTTCCATCTTCTAAGGTCTTCATCAATTTCTTTTTTTCAACTTTTGATAGTTTTCCTTATAGAGGTCTTTTGCTTCATTGGTTAGGCTTATCCCTAAGTATTTTATTTTTGGGGGTGCTATTGTGAATGGAATTGTTTTCTGTATTTCTTTTTCAGTGGATTTATGGTTAGCATACAGAAAAGCTTCTGATTTTTTTAGGATTGATTTTGTATCCAGACACTTTGCTAAATTTGTTGATCAGTTCTATAAGTTTTTTGGTTGAGTTTGTTGGGTCTTCTAAGTATAGTATCATGTCATCTGCAAAAAGGGATAGTTTTAGTTCTTCTTTCCCTATTTTTACTCCTTTGATTTCCTTCTCTTGCCTTATTGCTCTGACTAGAGTCTCAAGTACTATATTGAACAGAAGAGGTGATAATGGACGTCCTTGTCTTGTTCCTGTTTTTAGTGGGAACTCTTGCAGTTTTTCTCCATTTAGTATGATATTGGCTGTGGGCCTATTGTATATTGCCTTTATGATGTTGAGGGATGTTCCTTCTTTTTTTTATTGAAATAAATCGTGCATTGTAAGCATACATCTTTGTTAGGTACAAATTGATAACGACATATGTGCACACGTTTCTCATTTGACACCTTTGCCAAATTCCCACCCCACTCCCTCGCCCTCCCTCCCTCTCAAGTTCAGTTTAGTGAGTGACCTTGATATAATTTTGTAAGTACATCGTGTGCATTAGGGTGCCCCCCCCTCCAGTCCATCCCCTTCAATTAAGAGATGTTCCTTCTATTCTGATTCTCTGAAGTGCTTTTAGCATGAATGGGTGTTGGATCTTGTCAAATGCTTTTTCAGCATCAATTGAGATGATCATGTGATTTTTGTCTTTGATTCTGTTTATGTGGTGAATTACATGGATTGTTTTTCGTATGTTGAACCAGCCTTGCATCCTGGTATGAGCCCAACTTGGTTGTGGTGTATAATTTTCTTGATGTGGTTTTTGCTAGTGTTTTGTTTAGCAGTTTTGCATCTAAGTTCATCAATGATATAGGCCAATAGTTTTCTTTTCTTAAGCTGTCTTTATTTGGCTTTGGTAATAATGTGATGTTGGCTTCATAGAATGTGTTTGGGAGGGTCCCGTTTCTTTCTACTTCCCGGAATAGTTTGAGGAGTATTTGGATTAGCTCTTCTATAAATGTTTTATAAAATTCACTTGGAAAACCATCTGGCCCTGGGCTTTTGTTTGATGGTAAACTCTTTATTGCTGTTTCTATTTCTTTGATTGCTATTGGTCAGTTTAAGTTTTCTATATCTTCTTGACTCAATTTAGGAAGGTTATATGTATCTAGAAATTTGTCAATTTCTTCTAGATTTTCTATTTTGTTGGAGTATAGTTTTTCAAAATAGTTTCTGATGATCCTCTGTATTTCCATACTGTCAGTGGTAATATAACCTTTTTCATCTCTTATTTTGGTAATTTGGGTTAATTCTTTCTTTTGGTTAGGTTAGCCAATGGTTTATCTATCTTGTTTATTTTTTCAAGAAACCACCTTTTGGTTTTGTTGATTTCTGTATTTTTAAAAATCTCTTCTTCATTAATTTCTGCTCTGATTTTCATAATTTCCTGTCTTCTACTGGCTTTGGGGTTGGACTGCTCTTCTTTTTTGAGTGCTTTGAGCTGTGTCATTAGGTTATTTATTTGGTGAGTTTCCGTTCTTCTTATATGGGCACTCAGTGCTATAATTTTTCTTCTTAGGTTTTGATATGCTGTGTCTCTGTTTTCATTGGTTTCTAGGAATTTTTAAATTTCTCCCCTTACTTCTTCTATGACCCAGTCTCATTCAGCAATGTGGTGTTCAGTCTCCATGTGTTTACATGGTTACTCTGGGTCTTCTTAGAGTTGATTTCTAGTTTCACCCCATTATGGTCTGAAAAGATGCAGGGAATGATGTTACTTTTTTTTTTTTTTTTTTTGCAGTACTGGGAATTGAACTCAGGGGCATTCTACCTTTGAGCTATACCCCCAGCCCTATTTTTCATCTTTATTTTGAAACTGGTTCTCACTAAGTTGCGGAATGCCTCACTAGGTAGCTGAGGCTGGCCTCGAACCCGGATCCTCTGGTCTTAGCCTCCCAAATGCTGGGATTACAAGCGTGCGCCACCACACCTGACTAATGTTACATTTTTTTAATTTGCCAGTGCTGGCTTTATGGCCCCGGATGTGGTCTATTTTGGAGAAGGTTCCATGTGCAGCTGAGAAAAATGTGAATTCAGTTGTAGTTGGGTGAAAGAATCTATATGTGTCTAATAGGCCCATTTGGTTTATGGTATTCTTTAGGTCTGAGACATCTCTACTGACCTTTTGCTTAGAAGATCAGTCTAGTTATTTGAGAGGAGTAGTGAAGTCTCCCAGTATTAGTGTATTGGGATCTATGTGTGTCTTTATATCATACAGAGTTTGTTTTATGAAAGTGGCTGTACCTATATTTGGGGCATAGATGTTGATAATTGTTATTTCCTCTTGCTGGACTGTTCCTGTTACTAGTAAAAAAATGAACTGCTTTGTCTCTTCTGATAAGCTTAAGCTTGAAGTTTAATTTATCTGATATCATGTTTGCTACTCCTGCTTGTCTTCGAGTTCCATTGGCATGGATTACCCTACTCCAGCCTTCACCTTTAGTTTGTGGGCATCTTTGCTTGTAAGGTGTGTTTCTTGCAGGCAGCATATAGATAGATGGATTCTGGGTTTTAATCCATTTTTCCACCTTGTGCCTTTTTATTGGGGAGTTGATACTATTTATATTCAATGTGATTATTGAGAGATGATTTTTAATTCCTAACATTTTGAGTTTTGACTTCTATTTTCAGTGGTGTTTATTCTTCTTTGCTTAGTTGTTTGCTTCCTGGAAACTACTGTTTCTCTGGTTCTGATGTTTACTTCTTAGTTCTTCTTGTAGTTAATCTCTTTGAGTATTTTATGTAGTGCTGGTTTGGAAGACATAAATTCTTTCAGTTTCTGTTTGTCATGGAAGGTTTTTTTTTTTTTTTTTGCGGTACTGGGGATTGAACTACTCCAGGGCATTCTACCTCCGAGCTATACCCCCAGCCCTATTTTTTATTCTTTATTTTGAAACCGCGTCTCAGTAAGTTGCGGAGTGCCTCACTAGGTAGCTGAAGCTGGCCACGAACCTGGATCCTCTGGTCTCAGCCTCCCGAATGCTAGGATTACAAGTGTGTGCCACCACGCCCGGCTGTCATGGAAGATTTTTATATCCCCATCAATTTTGAGAGAGAGTTTTGCTGGGTATGAGAATCTTGGCTGCAAGTTATTTTCTTTCAGAGTTTGGAATATGTTACTCCAGCCCCTCCTGACTTTCTTGACTTGATTTGGGAGGTCTGGAGTGATTCTAATTGGTTTGCCTCTAAATGTCACTTGGCCTTTTACTTTTGTTGCCTTTAGAATTCTCTCCTTAGCTTCTACATTAGTCATCTTGATTATTATGTGGTGTGGTGAACCTGTTCTTTGGTCTTGTCTCAAGGGAGTTCTATATGTTTCCTGTACCTGTGTGCCAACTTCTCTTTCTATGTTTGGAATATTCTCTGATATTACTTCTTTGAAAAGATTGTTTATTCCATAAGTTTCAACTTCTAATTCTTAGGTTAGCTCTTTTAAAATTGGCCCAGATCTCATCGATGTCCAATTCATACTGTTGAATTTTTTTTCTAGATTATGTATAATGGATTCATTTTTAGGAATGGTCATCTTCTAAGAGTGATATTCTATTTTCCATGTGGTCTAATCTACTGTTTATAGTTTGTATTGATGCCTTCACTTCAGTTATTGCATCTTTCATTTCCTTCATTGCTTCTCTTTGGTTCCTGTTCAGGTCATCAGATTCTTTGTTTATTTGTTCCTTTATTTCTTTCCAACTCTCCCTACATTCTTTCGAAAATCCTGTATTGTTTCTAGTATTAAATATCTGAATTGTTCTTCTGGTAATCTCTGCCATCTGGGTTGGTTTATTGAGGGGTTGTGGTGGCTCATTGTTTCTTTGCTATTTTTCCTTCCCATGGTTCCCCTGTTCTTAAATTTATATCTTTGCTGCTCTTGCAAATTTTCTCATCCAATCTCTGCAGTGGGGGTTTAGAGGTGTCTGCTGGTATATACAGGGACAGGTTGTGTTCAGTGGTAAAGGTTGGGTGAGAAGTCACAGTGATGAATGCAAGAATAGGGTAAAGTAGAGGGTATGGTCCAGTGGATTAAGAGGTTGAGTGTGTTGAGGTGGTATATTGTAAAGATTAGAGATGGTAGATATGTCAGGGGATTCTGGTAGTCAATGTAGAGTTTTAAGTGTGGTAGTATGAGATGGTCTTGATATGAGACAGGGAACAAAGGAAAAAGAAAAGAAAAGAGAAGAGAAAAAGTGTTGAGGAGAAGAATATAGATGGGAGAGAGGGAGGGAAGCTTGTAAAAGGGATAAGGAGGAGAGTCAACAAACTAAGTAAAAAATAACAAAGCAACCAATCATCCAAACAAACATAAATAAATCAAGGCAATACAACAGAGTAAAAACAAATAAAACATAACACACACAAACACACACACACACACACACACACACCAAAAACAAAAAACAAAAAACAAAAACCAAACCAAAAAGCAACAACAAGAAACAAAAACAAAAACCCTGCTAGTTTGTAAGTATAGAGTTTAAATTTTCGAGTGTCTCTGGCATTCTTATTTGCTTTGTCAGTGCAGGCTGGGGGTCCTGCTGATGCCTCTCCCGCTGCAGGCTTGTGTCTCTGAGCTCTCCACAGGGCGTGTCTGCATCTCTCTCTCTCTGCCTTTGCTGGTGGTGGGAGTGCAATCTATATGCTGGGCATTTTCCAGGGTGCTGCCTGGAAGTTCTCTGTGTCCTGTGTGCACTGGGTGCCTCCCACATTTCTGCTCTATCCAATTGCTTGAAGGCAGGTGACTGAGTCTGCACTTTGTATAGGGGCTCCCGTACCCCGGGGGTGCAATTTAACTTACAGATCCCTGTTGCTCTGGTTCCAGTGGGAGGGGTGATTTGGAGTGTCCCAGGTGTTCTTGATCACTGTTAATCCTGCAGGGATATGCTGTCTGATTAGGGTGTGGAATTCCGTAGTCGCTTACTCCACTTCTGGTTGTTGGGTGTGCAGGAGGTCCTTGGAGGTCTTGGTGCTAATAGATGCTGCTCTTGGTGACTGGCAAGATGGCGGCTGACAAGTTGGCGGCTGTCAAGATGGCAGCTGTCAAGATGGTGGCTGGTAAGTTGGCTGGTGTCAAGATGGCAGCTGGTAAAATGTTGGCCACCGGTTCACAGCGCATGCCCTGTGCGTGTGTGTGCACGTCGGCTCCTTTGTTCTCCCTGGGTTCTGTTCAGCTGCTTTTGTTGCTTTATTCACTTTTTTTTCTGCTTTGGTTTTCTTTCCTTCCATCAAGGAGCTGCGTTTGTGGCAGTTTTGATTCAAGCTCTGCGATGCAGTTGATTGCTGCTCCGCCTCTGGAAGGAGAGGTCACTAACATTCTTGAGGATCCAGTATGTGCCAGAAACCGTCGTAAGTGGTACATTTATTACTTTGTGACATCCTCACACAACCCATTTGACAGATGAGAAAGAAGAGGCACAGAGGACTAAGTCAACAGGTCCAAGGGTGTGCAGCTGGGAAGGGGGCAGTCAGGGTTCAAATCCCTGCACTCAGGCTCCAGCTGTGCCCTTGGCGCCTCAGGCTGCACAGTGCTTGGCACACTGGGATAACCCAGTAAATATTGGGTAAGTGGGCAAATCTGTGGTGTAGGCAATGCTTTCTGTCCTGTCCACCCAAAGAGTGGCTCTGAGAAGCAAATACCAATGGGTGTGAGGGTGCTTTGTAAATGAAAAAACGCTGAGCACTTAGAGATTCTTGTTATAATTAAATAGTTTTAATGACAATGAAAATAGAAATGTCTAGAATATAGCTAAAGAAGCATCGATGAAAATATTCACCATCTGTTCTTGGGCAGTACTGCAAATATTCTATGAAATGGCTCACAGATTTCTAGACTTCTTTTTTGACCCTGTGCCAAACTTTCAGGTTAATGATATTTGGGCAACTTTGCTTCAATCTCACTCTGAATCCTTTTTGTTGTAGTTGTAAACATTTTTTTTAAACTTCAGTTTTTAAATTGTGATAAATTATATGTAACATAGTTTACCATTTTACATTTTAAGTATACAATTCAGTGGCATTAAGTACATTCACATCACTGTGCGACTGTCACCACCATCCATCTCCATAACTTTTCATTTTGCAAATGGAAATTCTAGACCTGTCAAAAAATATCTCCTTATTGTCCTTTTCCCCAGCCCCTGGGGAAAAGCTATAATAGTTGTCATTTAAATTATGTATGACCATTGGGCTTGGTGGCTCAAGTCTGTAATCCCCAGTACTTGGGAGACTGAGACAGGAGGATCATAGGTTTGAGACTGGCCTCAGCAACTTAATGAGACTCTCAGCAACCTGGTGAAACCCGTTTCAAACAAATAATATAAAGGGCTAGGGCATAGCTCAGAGGTAGAATGTGTCTGAGTTCAATCTCCAGTACAACATGCACACAAAATTATATATGGCCAAAGCTTAATTACATAGAACTTTCACATTGCTATTTCTGTATATCCAAGTATTTGGAATGTATGATGGGCTTTTTTTTTTTTTTTTTTTTGCGGTACTGGGGATTGAATTCAGGGGCATTCTACCTCCAAGCTACACCCCCAGCCCTATTTTTTATTCTTTATTTTGAAACCAAGTCTCACTAAGTTGCAGAGTGCCTCACTAGGTAGCTGAAGCTGGCTGCGAACCCGGATCCTCCGGTCTCAGCCTCCAGAATGCTGGGATTACAAGCGTGCGCCACCACGCCCAGCTTATGATGGGCTTTTAAAGGTCTTCATTTATAATATTTTAAGTGAAATTTTGTGGTTTAGAAGAGTTTGGGCCTAACTGTAAAGTTAACATAGAGTTTTCATAAATATCTTACCCTGTTTCTAACATCTTACAGTATTATGGTACATTTATCACAATTAATGAACTAATACAGAAACATTATTAACTAATAATAATGTTGATTTTCCTAATTTTTATCTAATGTTCTTTTTTTTTTTTTTGTCCCCAACTCCTAACTAGGATACCACATTGCAATTAATTGTCATGTATCCTTAGGTGCTTCTTGACTGTGACAATTTCTTGGACTGTTCATGTTTTTGATGCTTGGCAGTGTTGTGACATCGTGGTCAGGTGTGCTGTAGACTATTTCTTTTTTTTTTTTTTTTCGGTACTGGGGATTGAACTCAGGGGCATTCTACCTCCAAGCTATACCCCCAGTCCTATTTTTTATTCTTTATTTTGAAACAGGGTTTCACTAAGTTTCAGAGTGCCTCACTAGGTAGCTGAGGCTGGCTGCGAACCCAGATCCTCCAGTCTCAGCCTCCCAAATGCTGGGATTACAAGCGTGTGCCACCATGCCCGGCTGACTATTTCTTTTGTCTGATGATTTTGTGATTAGACTGAAGTTATGGGTTTGGGGAGGAAGACCACAGAGGTAAAGTGTATGTATTTCCATTGTATCATATCAGGCATACATACTATTAACAAGGCTCACTGTTGCTGGTGACCTTCATCACTGTCCTGAGATAGTGCTTGTCCATTTTCTCCACTGTAAAGTTGCTCTTTTCCCCCTTCTTTGTATATTTTTTGCAAGGAAGAGTGTCATACTGAAGGAGTGGAGAGTTTTGTTCCCTCTCCGTGAGGATTGTGTATCTACTTACATTATTTAGAATTCTTCCATGTGGGAGATTTGTCTCTTCTCCCACACTTATTTCTTTATTCAAATATTTATTTATATTAGTATGAATAGTAGATATGTATTTTTGACATTGGGTCATAATTGAGTACTACTTTATTTTGTGGCTCAAGATGTTTCAGCTTTGGACATTGGGAACTCTTTTTCTTGGTTTCCATGTCCCTTTGTTGTACTCCTGCCTCCGTGTGTGTGTGTGTGTGTGTGTGTGTGTGTGTGTGTGTGTGTGTGTGTGTGTGTGTCTGTTTTATTGCTGTTGTTGTTTGAATCTAGTTCTTACTTTCTGGCACTAAAATTTGCTTCCAGTTTCTTACAATCAGCTGTGTCTCCAGAGAGTCCTGGCTCCTTTTATTGGAGAATGGTGTTAAGAGACCAAGATCAGGGCCCTGGGTGTGCTTGTTGCTACTGGGGTACCATTGCATCTATACCTCTCAGTTGGCTCCAAATTTTGATGATTATTTAGGCATTCTGGATAAAAAATTGATAATACACATTACACACTATTCTGCATTCAGAACAGAATATAATGAATATGATCTCTTCTGTTCTTGCGAATTCGGTATTGTTTTGAATGCTGGTTATCTGGCTGTGATGCAATGTTCACTTCTGTTCCCACTGAGCTTTGGAAGACTATTAGTTCATACAGTGTTGTGCTTTTCGAATTGCATTCTTGCTTTTTGTAATCTTTCTAATTCTTTTCCATTTGGGTGTCTTTAGTAATTCTCTCTCCTTCCCTTTAATTTCTTGCTCATAATCTACTGTCTGTTTAGGAATCAAGTAACCAAATTTGGTTAATGTAACCATAAAGTAAAAGCAAAGAGGTACTGAGAAAGGATCTGAGGTTCATTCCAGTAAACATAGTGGTTCCTGTGGCACCTACTGTAGACCAAGCAGAAAAATTCCATCCCCCGCCCCTCTTGTTTCTCTACTCTTCTCTTCTTGGAGAACAGTACTTAGAAGATTCAGTCAAACATGTTTTGAATGTGAATACCAAATGCACACACCATGCTGGTGTGTGATGTGGTTGGGGTAGGCCCTCAAGCTGTGTTGAGAGAGCTCTATGGTGCAGCAGAAGGAGCAGGAGCCTGGAAGTCAGTAGACCTGAATTGCATTTGAGCTCAATCTCTCTTGCTCCATGACTCTGGCAAATCACTGGCCTTTTGTGTTGAATATAAAACAAATGGGTTAGCTTGCAGAACCCTTAGGTTCCTTTTCCCGCTCAACATCCTGTGACTTCAGAGTGCATTTTATTAATTTAAGAAAGCAATGTGATCAACTGAGCTGGAGAGCATGTAATCTCAGTTAAGCTGCCTAGTGACTGGGTGACCTTGGAAGAGTCACTCTAAAAATATCTACCTTGGAAACACACAGGTGTATGCATGGGCCCTTGTCTAATAAAGGAGGTGTTTTAAATCAAGCGAGGGAGCCTTGGCTATGTGTAGACAATAAAACTGAACCTGCGCCTTACATCACTAAATGGATTAAATTCCTACAGGAGAAAAATTAAATTATGAAGTGATACAAGAAAATTCAGGAGAGAATCTCTGTGATTAGAGATGAGAAAGTCTTGAACAAATTTAAGAAACACAAGCCTTAGCCCTCTCCCATCCCCCTAAAAAAAAAAGAAAAAGAAAAAGAGAAGATGAAATCAATTCTATTAAAATTAGATACATGTCAGGAACATAGATGGGTGTGAAATGGGGAAAAAGTAAAAAGCAGGATATGATATATAGCAATATAATTTGCAAAATTAAAAACAATATATACCAGTAACATATATTTCATAAGAATACATTCAAATTAAAAGATAGACTTTAAGAAAGTTACCTTATGGAGAAGGCAGGAATGGGAGTAAGAATAAAAAAATATATACCTAAAGAAATACGGGACTCACATAGTTGTCTGATGTTAATTTGAGGTACACACCCACCCACACACATACTAGAATGCACACATATTTTTTATATATGTTTGCATAAATGCCACCCTGTCTGAACTGTGAGCTCCCTGAAGGCAGGAATTAGTTCTCAGCACAAATTAGGCACTTGTATTGGTGGGGTGAATGAATGAATGCATATGGACTATCTCAGCAAGAGATACCTCACTGGATATAGTTGTACAACACGTGATATCAGGAATAAACACTCACTAAATACTTAAAAACCTGCTGACTGGGCATGGTGATGCACACCGGTAATCCCGGTACTTGGGAGGCTGAGATAGGAGGATTGCTGGTTTGAGGATAGCCTCAGCAAACTAGTGAGACTCTATTTAAAAAAATGCTGGGGTGCAGCTCAGAGATAGAATGCCCCTGGATTCAATTCCAGTACCACAAAACCAACCAACCAACCAACCAACCAACCAGCCAAAATCCCACAAAACAACAACAACAAAAAATCCCTGTTCTAGAATGATCCTTATAATTCATCAGACCCACTGTTAGCAGACCTCTGAATTTCACAGATGGTAGAATAGGTAGGTAGACTGAAAAAAAAAATTGCATGTTCCTGGTTAACCCATCCACCTTTTCTTAAACTTACCTGTGGATAAAACAAAACAAAACAAAACAAAAAAAAACATTATTTATCCTTTTACAGAAGAAAAGGATTTTTAACATCGCTGGGTAAGATAAATATCAAGTCCTACAGGAATTAAAGGAACCATTGGGACAGATTGAGGATATTGAAATAGGTTTCTGAGAGGAGGTAGTATTAGAACTACACCTTGAATGATTTTTTTTTAATATGAGAGAAGTAAAAATTTATAAGGATAGTATACTTCATGAAATAATATAGTTTAATGAAAAATTCACTGCATTCTTCCCACTTTTCTCATTTCTCCAGAGAAACTTCATTGCAACCTGAACCAGGGCTGTGAGCCACTGAGGTTGGTCCTGTACAGAGCATCAGTGTTTTAGCTGGTTCTGGTAGGTGTAGAGTGAGTATCCGAGGCTCTGATTTGCAGGGAAGCTTTTTCCAACCCAACACCCCTAGTTCTTTGGAAAGAGCTACCAAGATCCTACTTAGTCCTTGTGGAAAATCCCCTCTTCATGTGGCCAGCTGGCACATGGGTTTCCTGTCAGATATTTAAGGAGAAAACTTCTTCTGATCCATCGAAGGGCAGGAGGTGCTTTGAACCCAGGCTGGAGGGGAACTTGAGTTCATATTGTCCACATCCCAGATCTGTTGCTCTCATACCTGAAATAATCTAGTCCCAGGGAAAACACAGTGGAAACCTCCCCAGCCATACGTGCAAGTCTACAGTTGGTTTCCTAAGTAGCCAGCAATGAGAAGCATCCCTTTGGCCATACACCTGACCCAGCTGTGGGGAGTGAGCAAAGCTGTGCAAAGGGAGGGAGAAGGTTTATTTCCTGTTGACATCCAGTACACTGAACCTTGATCTTCCTCAACTGTTCTTACTGATAAATGAAAGGTACCAGCAAATGAATAAGTAACAAACTGGTGCGTATCAGTCATCTAACGCAACATACCTCAAAATCAGGCAGGGGACAACTGTTCTGTTGCATGAAAAACAGTAACAGAATATGCATAGTTTATAAAATGTGCTAATTCTGGGTCCACTGAAAGCACTTGATATAGGTAGACAAATAGTGGAGGTAATTCCTTTATCTCATGTATTCATTGTTAAATGTCCCAATTCATCCACAATTAAAAAGCGTAAACACAGCAACCAGACTTTTCAGTATTGTTCATGTTTCTGACATATCCTAATGGGGCCTCCGTAAGAGCTAGTGAGGATTGGGGCTGTTTCTTGTCATGCTAACAGCTGCCCTTGGCACAGCTGTGAAAAGCAAGGAGCCAACAACTTTGAATGAAAAGAGACTCTGATAGGAACCAATGAAACTTTTATAAGGAAGCCCTAAGATCTCAAAAGGAGACATAGTCGGGCACACACCTACATGTGGATACCTATCTAGTCACACTCAGGAACAACGAACATCCTACCCACAGAAGCCTCCTGGACAGATACAAGGCAGGAGTTGAAGGTTAGACTTACAAGTGGAAAGAAAAACAATGAGATTTTGGTGTTGCATTATTCAGACTGGTTGATTATATTTGTAACTTCCCTCTGTAGATGTAGTTTTTTTTTTTTTAAGGGAAGAACATATGTCTTCCACATGAAAAGGAATGAATATAGGAAAGATATAAATGGTGGAGCTAAAGGACAGGTGAGGACTTTCTTTTAAGGAAGGCAGAGGGGATGTGCTAGTGCTGGAAGAACTCAAAGCAACATGGACTTGGGTCTCTGAGTTCCTAAGAGCCCTCAGGCAGTCACCTCGCTCTCCCCCACCTTGCGTTCTGAAGGCCAAGGACAATCTACTCTGATCTAATGGCCTTCCCTCCCTCCCTCCCTCCCTCCCTCCCTTCCTTCCTTCCTTCCTTCCTTCCTTCCTTCCTTCCTTCCTTCCTTCCTTCCTTCCTTTTCTTCTTCTTTTTTTTTTGTGCATGTGTATGTGTGTGTGTGTGTGTGTGTTACTGGGGATTGAACCCAGGAGCAATTCTGCCTCCAAATATACCTCCAACACTATTTTATTTTTATTTTGAAACAGGGTCTCGCGAGGTTGATGAGAGTTTCACTACTTACTGAGGCTGTCCTCGAACTTGTGATCCTCCTGTCTCAGCCTCTCAAGTACTAGGACTAGAGGCATGTACCACC
>PVLC010037450.1:0-15279 GCA_004027655.1 Graphiurus murinus
CCCTCTCAGCTCTTTTCCTTTCTGTTTCCAATGCCTGACACCTCTGTCTTTGATTAAATCTTTAACTGTAACACTGAACAAAATGTTTTTTGTTCTTTCTGAGAAAATAAATTGGATATCACTTATAAATGTGTTTTTATTGATGTTTTTTAAAAAACATTGAATCGCTAATTCTTGAATTGGCAGAAAGGATTCAATAGGCCTTGATTGATAAATCCTTTTAAAGCAAAGTAGCTTGTTAAAGTAACTCCTGATTGTCTTTAACAACCTTTGTTTCTATCGTATTTTTTCCAGACAACAGATGATCCTTCAGCCTCTATTTTTTATTACTTCTTCATATGTTACACAAGAGCTGGAATATTTGTCTGTTTTGTTCATCCTGTATCCCCATTGTCTTCAACACTACTAACAAATAGCAGATGCTCAGCAAATAATTGTTGCTTTCATATTTCACATCTACAGTCTTAGTCTACTTCCTAATCCTCGGTTGCTCTCATGACTTTCTGGAGTAATAGTACTCATTAGGGTAATTTCATTTATAATTGACTTATAAGTGGAACCATATGATTTCATGTTTCAAAAATGCTTTCTTTCCATTCATTGTACACTTTATTCTGTAGTTAAAATTCTTAGCCAAAGTATCACTTAACCATCTTCCCAAAGGACTGTTTCTTAATTAGCTCAAGAAACAAAAGTCAGCTAGCTATTGATAGAAATAGGTATTACTCTAAGCACATTACACACATTATCTCATTTTATTCCTACAATCATATCAGATATGCCCTATTACAATGAAATGAAGAAATAGGTACAAAGTGGCAAAAATAACCTGTAAAGTGATAAAACTAGGATTGAACTGTATTGAACCTAGGCAACCTGAACCTAGTCACCCTGGCTTACACAAGAGCCTAGTTTTCTGTATTTGACTTTCCAGAGAAGATGTCTACACCTACATCCCCACACTATTGTTACACAGCAAGAGATCTATATAAGTGTAATCATATTCAGATGTAACATGGATTAGATTTAAACTTCTAGTTCACTACAGATCAGTTTTGTGTTTTGTACGTAATAAGGCACTTAAACGGACAGTACCTATTTTTATTTTTATTGCTTGTGACAAGGTAAATTAGATCACCAAATTTTTGTTTTACTATTATTATTATCATCGTATTTTTTGGTGTGGTCCTGGGGATTGAGCCCAGTGGTATTCTGCCTCTGAGCTATACTCCCAGCCCTATTTTTTTAATTTTTATTTTTGAGAGTCTCACTACTTGCTGAGACTGTTCTCGAACCCATGATCCTCCTGTCTCAGCCTCCCAAGTATTGGGATTATAGGAGTGTGCCACCATGCCCTGCTCACCAAATCTTTATATTCAGTAACTCCACCCTCACTTTCAACCATCCAAATTTCTCTCTGTATTAAATTCCTTTTAATACAAAGTCACTTTATTTTGTTATCTGAGGAGATGGAGGTCAGTTGAATAGTAAATTTTGTATGACTGTTGAAAAATCTGGAAGGATGTAATTGGTTCATTTTGTGTCTGGCTTCTGATGGAATCAGTCAGCTGTGGTGGAGGGGGACAGGGCAATGACAGACCCTTGTACAGTTGTACCTTGGTATCCATGGGGTTTGGTTCCAGGACGACACAACCAGTGTGTCCAAATTCCCAGAGGCTCAAACCCCCTTATGTAAAATTTCTTAGTATTGGCATATAACCTACCCATGTCCTCCTATATGCCTTTAATCATCTTTAGATGATGTACAATACCTAATAAATGCAAATGCTCTATCAACAGTTGTCTGTACACCCGTTCAGTACAGATGCAATGATTAAAAATATTTTCAATCCGGTTAAATCTGAGGATGCAGGCCAGATGTGGTAGTGTACACCCCCCTGTAATCTCAGTATTTAGGAGGTTGAGACAGGAGAATCGAAGGTTTAAAGATAACCTCAGCAAATTTATTGAGATTCCTAGCAATCTAGTGAGACCCTGTTTCAAAACAAAAATAGAAACAGAGTTGGAGGTATAACTTGGAGGTAGAATGCCCTCAGGTTCAACCCCCCAGCACCCCCCCCCACACACTCACCTGAGGATGCAGAACCCCCAGACAGGGAGGGCCGATTGTATTTAGTTTGGGATAAAAGTTGGTCATTTGGTACCACTCCTTGTTATCTTTCAGAAAGAATTAAAGTCAATACTATAGTGATACATGCATGCCCGTTTATACAGCACAATTCACAATAGACAAGTTACAGGAACCAACCTGGGTGTCTGTCAACAGAGGAATGGAGTGGGAGAGTGTAGAGAAAGGTTATAGAATTCTGCCTGCCTCTGGAAGTAGCAGAAGCTGGCCCGCTTTTCTTTTGATAAATCTCTTGGGGGGGGGGGGTGTACAAGGTAGGACTAGGTAGCAGTTTCCACAAAAATCTTGACTTTCTTCCTACCCACTTCTTAATCAATTCATATGTATTTCAAAGAGAAATCAGGTCAAGGAAAGCTAGTATGGCTTAATCTTAACCTGGAATCAATATTCTTTTGATTCTTCAGATAGAGTTTACTCAAAAATTTCTTTACTAATATTTTTTGTTTTCACATGTTTGAACCCTTTTTGTAGTTGCCATAAATTTTTAAAATGTCAAAGTGTTAATCTGTAACTTTTTAAAGATAAAGCTGTTTCTTGTGTTTTACATGTGTTATGTGTAGTGAAGAGTTTTGGTGTGGACTAACAAAATAGCAGCTGTGTAAATTATCATGATGCAAGCCAGCAGTCACAGCCAGAGAACACAAGACATATAGGCAGAAAACACTGACAGTTAGCTCTTCCTGTAGAAGACCATGTCCCATTCAAAGCAACAGAATTGTTGCTTTACTGAATTTGCATTAAGAGGTTTCCACTTTCCAAACAGTAGCACTAAACAATGCTAGAGAAAACAAATGAGCAAAATACACTGGGTATGATTTATGTTCTTTCACATTAGAAATAACAAAATGGGAATACTGCTTATCTATTGCTCTTATCCTATGCATTGGGCAGTAGAATAGTTTTTGTAAATTCCAAGTTGAGAGGTGCAGAAATGAAAAAGAATGTGATTTGGAGTTTTTGTTGTAGGTTAAAGTGTGAAGAATGTTGGGTCTGGGTGCAGGGACTCCTCAGGCCCTCCTGATAAGGCTTTTGGCACTAAATTCTGTTTTGTCTTTGTGGAATGTACTATTCTAGGACCCCCCAAGCCCTTCACAAAAGACAAGGATGTGAATTGTTTATTTAGAAAATCTGCTTTCTGGATCTATCCTCTGAAAAATCTGATTGTGGCTTCTGGTTTTTTGTTTTTGTTTTTTTTTTTCTTGTGGTATTGGGGATTGAACCCAGCGACATTCTACCTCTGAGCTACATCCCCCGGCCCTATTTTTTTTTAAACAGGGTCTCACTAAGTAGTGGAGGGACTTGCTAAGTTGCTGAAGCTGGCTGTGAACCTGTGACCCTCCTGTCTCGGCCTCCTAAGTACTGGGATAACAAGTGTGCACTAACATATCTGGCCTACTTCTGTACTTTTTACTTTAGTCTTACCATCGATGTGCTATATAGAATGAGGTTGTAGTTCAATAAATATCAAGTTATCAATATAGAACTTAAAAGCCGGGCATGGTGGCGCACGCTTGTAATCCCAGCATTCGGGAGGCTGAGACCAGAGGATCCGGGTTCGTGGCCAGCCTCAGCTACCTAGTGAGGCACTCCGCAACTTAGTGAGACCCTGTTTCAAAATAAAGAATAAAAAATAGGGCTGGGGGTATAGCTCGAAGGTAGAACTCCCCTGAGTTCAATCCCCAGTACCACAAAAAAAAAAAAAAGAAAAAAAAATATATAGAGAGAGAACTTAAATTGAACACCTATCTTTTGAGGTTCTTAATCCTTTTAATATATAGTTTTTCATTTTACTACAACCACCACCGCTATTCGCGATGCTGGGGAATAAACCCAGGGCCTTGTGCATTCTAGGAAAATGCTCTGCTATCTACAGGACTCCTCCACCCCAGCCTGTAGGTATCATTATTAATTTGACATACGAAATAAATGAGATAAAAAAGCTTTGTCTCATGTTAGTTATCAAACTAGGAAAGTAGAAGTGAATTTAATACTTTTTTTTGTGTGTGTGGTACAAGGGATTGAACCCAGGGGAGTTCTACTGCTAAGCCACACCCCCACCCTATTTTATTTTTTAGTTTGAAACAAGGTCTTGCTAGGTTGCTGAGAGGCTCACTATGTTTTTGAGGCTATCCTCAAGCCTGCTATCCTCCTGTCTCAGCCTCCCAAGTACTGGGATCACAGCATGTGCCACCATGCCTGGCTTACATATTTCTTTTATGAAGTAATTTTAAGAAGATTCTCTAGCCCTGTATGATTTATGATGAGTCATTTGTTGGTTTATTGGTTACTTCTAGAGAATACAAAGCATCATAATCTCAGGTAGAGCAAACTTTCAAGATGAAATCCGACAGAGAAAATAAAATTGTGTATATGTGTGTATATTTTGGCAGCCTGCGTATCTAAGGATTTCAAATATGTACGTGTATTGAAAAGCTTGTTTCTTTTTAATTGCTCAGATTTGAGAGACACCAACTCTGAACCTCAGATATACAACAAGAAGGCCATTTTCTCAAGCAAGAGTTGTCCTTTAAAGGTAGGTTAATCAGAATTTATTATAGTCAATTTGTATTTAAAAGTATTTTTTAAATACCATGCCAGTTTTTCATAGTACTTTATTATAAAATTTCTTAGCTTTTATTTTTGATGACCGCAATATTATTGCCACATAATATACCAGTTATTTGGAATTCACAGTGACAGATTTGTCTAAGACAAAACAAAATAGAAAAATGACCTAGACATTGAGAAATAAAGCATATCCTTGAAAATAAATCACTAATAACTTTTTTCTCTTATTTTTATACCCAAACAATAATTTCAGTTACATTATTTTAGGTTCTTAAGTTACATATAATGAAATTAAGCTAAAAATTAAGGTATCTTGCCTAGTTCCCTGTGGGCCATGCAACTATTATCTCTGATCACGAAGAAGAAAGTGGCTTCATATATACCTGATGTGTTCCTTTCTGGGAAGAAGAATTGCTGAGTTATATTATAACTAGTATCCTGCACTGAAATTGCTTCCTCTCTGGGACTGACTGGATTGGGGTGTGACTTCATGGCAAAGTTCTTAGGAAGTCCACCATTGAGAATTTATATCTCTGGGTCCTGATCTCCTGGAGTTCTAAGGCAGTTCTCAGTCCCCAAGTGAAGGAAGGGAGACATACGTGACTTAAAGGTTTTATGGAGTTTTGGGACTATTGTTGTCAGTCAGTAAAGTCACAGGATGGCTCATTTTCCTGAAATCTACAAATGAATAGAATCCACAGCCCTGAAAAAGAGAACTGCTGCATCAATAGGTGCAGAAATGAATACAGGGGTGTGTAGATGTGTGGGACAGTATATACATACCTGAGTTTCTTAGCTCTTTGCTGAGAGGGCCTACAAACAGCGACTCCTCAGTAGCAAACCAGATTGTGGTTTCCAAATACCATTTTTCCTCACAGCAACCCAGTGCTCTTTGAAGAAGTGGTTGATTCCAAGGTTAGAGCAAGGACAGTACAGCATCCGCCTAGATGTGCTCAGGGAGGGGCCGGGTGGGAGCTGGAAGAGCTTGCAAGTGACTAAAGCTGGAACAATTTACACGATAAAACAACTACAGGACGGGATTATACCTCCCAAATAGACTGAGAAATGACTGAATAAATCAATAGATAAATTAGGGCAAGGAGGGAGAACTCTTTCTTATAGAAGAAATTTCAATTGGTTACTGTCAAGAGAATAAGGGAAATAGAAAATTGTAAGGGAACCATAGCAACAATTGCTGCAGGCAGGATCCATTGATGAGTACTAAAATTAGTGGGCAGGTGAAAGTGTAAGAAACAGGCTGTTTGCATAACCTCGAGGTGTTTCCCCCAAACGTGTATTACTTAGTAAAGGAAAAAACAGTAACTTTTCAGTAGAGAATCCTGGCAGACACTGCTGTTCCCAAGTGACCAAGGTCAGCATTAACAGTAAGACGACGTTTTGAACTCACATACGTAGGATGTCCTGAAAAGGGCACAGCATGTCTTTGGTGCTGTTCCGCCAAATCCATAACTTCAGTTGAATCCTGAGAAAGCTTTAGACAAACCTAGACATTTTTACAAAAGAGCTGACTAATGCTCTTCAACAGTGTCAAGGGCATAGAAGAGAACGAACAACTAAGGAACTGCCACAGATCTGAAGGAGAATAAGGAGACATGACAATTAAATGCAATTTGGATCCTGGAACCGTTTGAAAGGGGCATTAGTGGGAAAGCTGGTGAAACCAGTCAAGTAGTTTACAGTATCGTGCCATTGTCAATTTATAATTTTGCTAATTGTGTTGTGGGTTTAATATGTTAACTATAGGGGAACTCTCACTATTATCATTGTAACTTTTCTATAAGCCTTAAGTCCTTTCAGAGTAATAAGTTTATTTTATTTGTGGTGCTGGATATGGAACCCAGGGCCTTCTGCATGGTAGGTAGTCTCTCTCCCACTGAGCTACACCCCTAGCTCCACAATAATATGTTTTTAAAAAGTCATATTGGAGCCCGGCATGGTGGCACACACTTTTAGATCCCAGTTCTTGGGAGGCTGACACAGGAAGATTGCGGGTTCGAGGCCAGCCTCAGCTACTTAGTGAGGCCCTCCACAACTTAGGGAGACCTTGTTTCAAAATAAAGAATAAAAAATAGGGCTGGGGGGTGTACCTCAAAAGTAAAATGCCCCTTGGCTCAATCCCCAGTACCACACACACACATACACACACACACAAAAAGTCACATTGGAGTCACTAAATAACCATTATTGTGAGGTTTTCACTAGTGTATGGAGTGGAATTTCCGTTTGTAAATCCTAGCACAGAGCCAGGCAGGTACATTCTGTTTATCAGGGCTGATTCTTGATTCTCTTCTTAGGTGTTTGTTTGGTGCTGGGGATTTAACCACTTAACCTAGGGCCTTGAGCATGCTAATAAGCACACACTGTCCCATTGAGCCCTACATTCCTGTCCCTTTAATTCTCTTCACACACACACTCACCCTTCTCTCTGCAAGTTTGTTCTCTACTTAATCTGCTTAATGTTTCAGCCCAGTTGATGACAGTCAGGATGGGATGTGAATGTGCAAAAAACTATGGAAATATTTTGATCTCATTAATAATCTCTTGGTCCACCAGTCTTAATTACCCAAGACCAGATTTGACCAAGAATTCAGAATGGCGAGATGAGAGAAGAGGACTATTGATTTTAGAGAATTGTCTGGGAATTCAGTGAATACAAGAAGTACTAAGGGAACTTAGATGCTTAAACGAAATCAATAATGACAGCAGTATGTTTAGTTAAAAAGTTGATTAACTTTAGAAAAGCCTAAAGCCATTTAAAATAAAAAGACCAAGCCCAGCATGGTAGCACATGCCTGTAACCCTAGTACTTGGGAGGCTGAGATAGGAGGATCACAAATTTGTAGCTAGGCTCAGCAACTTAGTGAGACCCTGTTTTCAATAAAAAATAAAATAGGGTTGGAGGTGTAGCTCATAGGCAGAATGCCCCTGGGTTCAATCCCTGGTATATATGCGTATGTATATATATATATGGTATGTATGTATATATATATCTCTCACACACACACACACACACGCACACACCCACACACACTCTCTCTCTACAACAAAATAAAAAGACCAAACTCCTGAAAGACAAAGGACAGATATATACTTTAGATCTGAAACTGGTCCAAACTCAATTGTTTTGGCATGAAAAATGAAATGCTAAGTACTTGGAATTTGACTCTGTTTTTTTTTTTTTTTTTTTTAATATTGCCTCAACTTTCTTGTATGTTCAACCAATTTAGTAAAGTACATTTGTTTAGTTTTTAGGTGAAATGAGGAATAAGAGAAGATGGACCTAAAATTCATAGAGGCAGTAGAATGTTGGTTCCAGAGTTGGGGGCAGGGAATGAAGAGTTACTGTTTAATGAGTAGAGAGTTTCAGTTTTACAAAATGAAGAAGTTCTGGCGGTTGCTTATGTAACACTGTGAATGTACTTAATGCTGCTTAGCTCTGCCCTTTAAAATGGTTTTTAATAAATAAAATGGCTAAATGGTTAAGTTCTATGTATTTTAAAAAGAAATAACAGAAGGCTTCAGAAGTTATATTCCCCTTTGCAGGGTACCCAGTTCTAGGGACAGTCTTTACTTGGGGACATTTATCCTTAGAAAGCTTTTTTAAAATCTAGAGATGACTCTCTGGATACTATTTACCACGTGGCAGTTTAAGTGGCTCCCTATATATCATAAATTGTGAAGTTAAAAAACAAGTGCACAGGAAACAGCAGAACTGAGGAGGCTGGGAGAGTTACTTGTGGGGTTAATTTATAACCAAGACAAATGAATCTATAAAAAGAAAAAAATGCCCCATAAGAAATATGTTAACTGATGGCAAGGGAGAGAAGGGGTTAGATAAAAGATATCTGAATTTGTTTGGTCCCAATGATTTTATGACTGAGGAATTCAATTCTAGGTGTACTGCGTGCAGTAAATCACAATTCTGTAAATTACTAATAGGACACAAAGATCTTTATCATTTTCTGTGTGTGCTCACATGCCATGTTTAGGCCTGCCCTCTGTACATAAACTCTACCTAGGCGTACTGTTGTGTCTGAATTCAGGGTTTTGGGATTGAACCCTAGATCCTATGTACTGCTAAAACCTAAAGGCAGGTAGATAATACAGTTAGAAATAAGATTTAGGAACTAGGACAAACTACTTTTCAATCTTGGCTATGCTATTCAGTTTATTTTCATTTTATATTAATTTTCCTTTTGTGGTGATGCTGGGGATTGAACTCAGGGCCTTACACATGCTAATTACACACCTTATCACTGAGTAGCATTAACTTCCTTTCAAATATTTTTATTACTGATAAACTGTGAATATAGGTTTTTGTTTTGTGGTACTGGGAATGGAACCCAGGGGCCTTTTACCTCCGGGCTACACCTCCAGACCTATTTTATTTTTTATTTGGAAACGGGTCTTGTTAAGTTGCTGAGAGCCTCACTGAGTTGCTAAGGCTGGCTTCGAATCTGTGATCCTCCTGTCTCAGCCTCCCAAGTACTAGGATTATAAGTATGCACTACCATACCCAGCACAAACATAGATTTTTAAAAGATCACACTTAGCCAGGTGTTGTGATACACACCTGTAATTCCAGTTCTTGGCAGGCTGACACAGAAAGATCACAGGTTCCAGGCCAGCATCAGCAACTTAGCTATACCCTTGACAATTTAGTGAGATCCTGTTTTAAAATAAATAAATAAGGGCTGGGCGTGGTGGCGCAGGCTTGTAATCCCAGTACTTGGGAGTCTGAGACTGGAGGATCCAGGTTGTGGCCAGCCTCAGCTACTTAGTGAGGCCCTCTGCAATTTAGTGAGACCCTGTTTCCAAATAAATAAAAAAATAGGGCTGGGGGTGTATCTTGGAGGTAGAATGCCCCTGGGTTCCATCCCCAGTACCACAAATAAATAATAAAATAAAAGGGTGGAGGGATGTAGTCTGGAGGTAGAATGCCCTTGGGTTCAATCCCTAGTACCAAAAATTAAAAGATCATACTTTTTTTTGTGTGTGTGTGTAGGGGGGGGGTACTGGGGATTGAACCCAGGGGCATTATACCTCTGAGCTACACCCCCAGTCCTATTTTTTATTCTTTATTTTGAACACCGTCTTACTAAGTTATGTAGGGCCTCACTGAAATAGCTGAGGCTGGCTGTGAACCTGTGATCCTCCTGTCTCAGCCTCCCAAGTACTGGGATTACAAGCATATGCCACCATGCCCACTAAAAGATAACACTTAACCACACAAAAACTATTCTTCTGTAGTTACTTCCAGTTCTTGTTCACATGTATACATTTTTTAACTTATAATTATTTCAGTATATGTAGCACTTTCACTCTGCTTTTTTTTCCTGTTAGATCACATACCTTTCCCTGTATTCTTGCCTGGCTTTCAGACATGTCATAATGACATTTTAATTGTTTATTTTAGTGATACCTCCAATTCACCTTAGTTTTTAGGTTTTGGGTAGTTTCTATGGTTTTAAAAATGGAATTACTGCTTATTCTTATACTTGTACATACCATGAGTATTTTCAGGCATCTATTTCATTAAGTTTTAAAATTTATTTTCTTAGCCTGGGGATGTAGCTGAGTAGTAGAGTGCTTTTCAGGTATGTCTGAGGCCCTGGCCACAATATACTGCAACACACACATGGGAATAATGTTAGAATAAATACAGCATAAAAGAAAATTTTAAGATATAAAATTTTGTGATTAAAATGTATTAAATTAATATTTGAGATTATGGGTCAATTTTTTTCCTTTTTCAACTCTCTGAGAGTTAAGTGTCTTCATTAGTTCTCCTTCCCCAGTTTTGTTTCCCTTTAAAAAAAAAAAAAGGCCAGGTATGAACTCCGTAGTCTTAGGGCATACCTAGTTCTTTGATTACTTTCAATAAGTTTTATGTTACAAATAATGTGTATGAATTGTACCAAAATATATAGTAAGAGCTCAACTTTGGAAGCTACTATTATCCATTGGGCAAAAGGGAAGCAACTGTGATCTTGTTCATTTTATTCTAACTTTTTTTTTTTTTCTTTTAAGCTCATGAACTACTTGTTCTCCGAATCCCGTGATCTAAAATAATTTATTTGATATTTTTAACCTTTTATTCTCCTAGTAGGCAGGACATAGGAAATTAAGTGACGTAAACTTCTTTAATAATCCTTAAAAGTCACAAGACTTGGTAGCCAGGACAAGAAACAATTAGGAATAAATTTCAGGGAAATACCGTAATGGCATAACTTTTGTTTTCTTTTGTTAGCAGGCCACATGGCTTTCCTTTCAAACCCAAGGAATGCGTTGTGTGGTCTTCTTTTAAGACTTCAGTTTCATTTGCATCACAGAAATATATATTTCCCCCAGTTTACTCAGTTTAATTTGTGATTGCTATTTTTCTTATCTATGAAGGAAGTACAGCAGCTCCCACTGGGGAAATACCATGTTAAGTTGATCCTAAAATAAGAAATCTAAGGGAAAGGTCATATCCTAATAACTTGTGCAAATCTGAATTCCCATAGAGCATTGAAATCATTTTGTAGGAGTAGAGTATTAACAATGTGTTATTGAAATTCTTCCAGATAGTGTCATAAAATTGAAGCACTTTGTATACAGAAGTAACCACTGAAGTATAAGTACAATCGGCAAGACCTAATTTTTAAAGCAGTCTATTCTTAATATCCAGGGAAATCTAGTATAACTAATAAATCACAAATTCTTTTTTGTTGTTATTTTCACTGAAAAATAAGGTTTATTACTCAGGAGGTACTATAATTGTTACATACAATGAGAATTATTTTTCCTGTTACTACAGAGAGGTTTAATATTCAACTTTTTACTAACACTGATATCTAGTTAGAGTTTAGAAGAACTCTAACCATACAATTCCAGAGAAATTCCTTGCTTGGGAGTCTCTCCTCTTTTGCTAATTGGACATCTCTCAAAAACTCTAGATCTACCGGGTGTGGTGGTGCACACCTATAATCCTACTATTTGGGATGCTGAGACCGGAGATTCACAGATTCCATCCCAGCCCCAGCAACTTAGCAAGACCTTGTTCCAAAATTAAAAATTTTTTAAAAGGGCTGGGGGTGTAGCTCTGAGGTAGAATGCCCCTGGATTCTGTCCCCAGTAACACACACACACACACACACACACACACACACACACACGTGTCAAATAACACATTTTATCATATACATGCCCATAATCACCTGTATATCTAACGGCACCCATTCACTGGCCAAATGTATGTGTGTGGGTACCACAGGGGTGCTCTGCCACTGCTCTACACCCCAGCCATTTTTATTTTGAAACAAGGTCTTGATACGTTGATGGAGATCTTGCTACATTGCTGAGGCTGGCCTTGAACCTGAGATGCTCTTATCTCAGCCTCCTACGTATTGGGATTACAGGCATGTGCCACCATACCTAGATTCCAAATCATTCCTTAAGTGGATAGGATTATAATGGAAGCTGGTCCGTTACACTGAGTATAGAGGTACTGCATTTTACCGTGAGGATCAATTACTTCCTAACACATACTAACTTTCCTTAAGGATGTGTTTTTGGAATGTCTTAGCTATATCTCTCTTCATTGTAATCATTACAAATTAAAGGTGCCTTTTGACTTACCAATATTTATTTCCTTCATATGGTGATAATGTGTTTCTAGTAATTTAAGATTTGTAGGAACATATCTGGATGTCTGCCTTCTGGGACCCAGTCTATAGCAAGAGCCAATTGCTGAAATTTAGATATAACTACATTGATTATATTTTCAATTCCAGACCCCACAACAAAATAGTACCATACAATAAGAAATAAATTCAAATTTTTGAGGGCTGGAAGTGTAGCTCGCTGGTAGAGGGCATGCTTAGCCACGTGTAAGACCCTGAGTGTTCAATCCCAACACCAAAAAAGAAAAAATCTTTATTTAACTGGTTATCTGTTGATATGAATTCAAAGAATCTGTGCAGCTATTCAGTATCTTTTTAATATCTTTATTCAGGAAAGGCAGTAAGTGCCTGTGTGTGTGTGTGTGTGTGTGTGTGTGTGTGTGTGTGTATGTGTTACCAGGGATTGAATTCAGGGACACTATATCTCCAAGCTACATCCCTAGCCCTTTTTATTTTTTATTTTTGCTTGGAAACAGGGTCTCACTAGTTTGCTGAGGCTGTTCTTGAACCTGTGACCTTTCTATCTCAGCCTCTCAACTACTGGAATTAGAAGTGTGTGCCAACACACCTGACTCCTCTTGTTAGTTATTGTTATGTTATGGGCCAACATGAAAATCAAGAGATGTAAGAGGCTCACATTGGCACCTTACCATGTATTCACCAGAAACTGGCCTTGTGCTTATTGGAGGCAATCCTGTAAGACTCTTGTATCTGATAGGGTGGACTCAGCCCTTTTAAGTTCACTTCCTTTATTTATTTATTTTTATGTAGTACTGGAGATTGAACTCAGAGGCATTCTACCTCTGAGCTATACCCCAACCCTATTTTATTTTTTATTCACTAAGTTGTGGAGAGCCTCACTAAGTTGCTGAGGCTGGCCACCAACCTCGTCTTCCTGTCTCAGCCTCCCAAGTGCTGGGATTACAAGTGTGCGCCACTACACCCAGCTAAATTCACTTCCTTCTGAAGAGCAGCTGTCCTGGGATGAGCAGCTGGCACATGGTGGAGTGACTTAACTTTCCCCCTAACTGATACATGGAAGTTGTAAAAAAATCTTGCCAAGGCTTATTCCTATTATGTGAGGCAGTTATTTCACTCACTAGACTTTGGAGTAAAAAATAACAGGAACCGTGAATAGATATCTCAATCTCAGAATAGGCTTTTTTCTTTTCTTTTTCTCTTTTTTTTGGTTTGTGTGTATGTGTGTGTGTGTGTGTGTGTACAGTTGTGTTCCCAGGTACCAAACGCTGCTGAGGGGAAAAAAAAAAAAACCTATTGAATACCGCTACTATAAATTTTTTCCAACTTTTTAATTTCCATTTATACTGTTGTAGTTAAGATTTTCCTTATTCACCTGAGTTATTGCAGATTGGTTCCCTGAATCAACAATACTCTATTTCTATTTCATCCTCTCGTCCACAGAGCTACCTCACTCTTGTGCGTGTGTGCACATTTTTTTTTCTCTCTGTCTCCCTCTCTTCCTTTGTCTTTCTAAAACTGTGTTGGCATTCCCCCGCCACTCCCAGAAAGGGAGCATTGGAGGCTTCGTGGTCAGCTTCAGCCTCCCCCTCAGTGCTATCACCTCCTGTGGTTCAGACACGCCAGGCAGCTCAGTGTGCCCCCAACAGTATTGAGGGCATATTACCATTGATTTGAGAGTTAGTTTTTTGTAGTGCACTTTGTGTGTGTGTGTGTGTGTGTGTGTGTGTGTGTGTGTGTGTGTGTGCGTGCCCCAGCCCTTGTTTAGATTATATTTTGAAATAGGATCTCACTAAGTTGCCCAGGCTGGCCTCACACTTGTGATCCTCCTGCTTCAGTCTCCTGAGTAGCTGTTACCTTGAAAGAGAATATCTTGTAATTTAAAATACAAGAGGTAGTGTGAAGAGAACCAGGTGGCAAAAGAGAAGGAAACAACATTTTAACCCCATCTACCTCTTCCTCTTTGAACTATTGCTGGTTTTATTTTAGCTGTTCCATTTGCCTCCCGTAGGCACACCTGTCGCAATCTTCTGTGCAGAGAGAGTTTGAATCCCCTCGAAATCAGCAATCTGAGTGGACTCTTGGCAGATGAGGTCTCAGTCAGGAAACCAGCATTTTGTTTATATTTAGATAATTTTCATGCATGGCCTATGAGCACTTGGTAAGAAGTCCAGTAAAAGAAGTCTAAAGAACAGAATATTTATTTATTTTTTTCAGCATGGATTTTTTATACATTTCTGAGTACAACAGGGTTACATAGACATTTATGACATATCAATCATTGTCAGATCACAAATAGCACCACTTCTTCATTTTACACGTATAGCCCACATTCTTAACATAGCCTGGTCAAGCAAACTTTCTAGAGTCATAAAACCATAAGAACAGAATATTTATTATGAGTAGTCACCTTCTTTTTCCACTCAGGGATTTGATCCCTCCCACCCCCGAAAAAAAAAAAGAAGGAGCTAAAGACATTATGTCTTTCAACTTAGTTGGCCAGTTTTTTTTGTTTTTTGGATTTTTTTTTTTTTTGCAGTACTGGGGATGGAACTCAGAGGCATTCTACCTCCGAGCTAAACCCCCAGCCCTATTTTTTATTCTTTATTTTGAAACAGGGTCTCACTAAGTTGCAGAGTGCCTCACTAAGTAGCTGAGGCTGGCTGCGAACCCGGATCCTCCGGTCTCAGCCTCCCGAATGCTGGGATTACAAGCGTGCGCCAGCACGCCCGGCTTTTTTTTTTTTTTTTTTTTTAAGAGTGTGAGGAGGAGCCTAAACAAAAAGAGTGAAGACCACAGCAGAGAATGTATGCCAGCAGCTGACATGAATGCTTTTTGCTATTGCGGAAGCCTTCAGACTCTAAAGAGGTGGAGAATCCCTCCTTTAGGGGCAAAGAG
>PVLC010037451.1:0-15278 GCA_004027655.1 Graphiurus murinus
GGGAAACAAAAGTCACTTCTAAAAGAGTATTTCTAAGCAGCCCTATAGCCTTAAGAAATCAAACTTTTCACTAGTTGTTTCCATTTATTGGAGAACAAATTAATGCAAGTCCTATATAGTGACCCAATGTGGTAGTTTGAAATACAAACCATTTTGAGAGAAAGAGATTGCACTTTATCCTTTGAAATAGAGTTTACCAGGAATGAATTGACAAGGGGATTGCAAATGATTTCTTGACTTTTATGATGAGGTTTATCTCTTTCTTTTTTAAAGTTTATATATCTTGGTCTGTACTTAGTTTCTTAACACCCATAGAACTCAGAAATTCAAAAGAACAATTCTCTCAAGTTCATATTTTATTTTATTGCATTTTGAAAACTCAGTAAAATAAATGAAAACTTCATGACCAATGACAAAACCTTTGGACAACCAATATTTGAGAAAGGAATAACAAGCCTAAAATGATAGTATTAACCTGGCAGTGTGGTTTCAATTAATTTTTGGAAGCTGGACGTATTTTCTGTACATAATTAGTGCCAAACACCTACACAAAAAGATAAATATCACATATTTCTCTATATACCTATGGAAAGTTTTTGAGAAGAAATATTATCTTGTATTAATAATGCCTTGTGTGAAGTTTATATTTTACCCAGGACATTTCTTTATGTTCTGGTTTTCCCTTCCCAATAATAGTTTTGGCATTGTAAACTCTGTATTATTATTTGTAATTGTTCTTTCCCAATCCTAATGTTAAAAAACACATGCATATACTTAACATGGGGCAAAATATGTTGTTTTCATCAGTTCAGAACATAAGATTTTAGCATTGTCTGCTTAGATTTAATATATTTGAATTGAATTCACACCGTATGCCTTGTATATTATAAAAGCATTTCCAAATAGATATGGGGACAATTGTTACTTCCTATTGTCACAGTGTCCTTTTAATAGTGATAGTTTAGTATTAATGTCTCTGTAGCTTCACTAAGAACATTAGTCAAATCAAGTGAAAATGATATCTTCCTAAGACGTTGAGTCAACCTCCATCTCTGTTTACCTATACTTATACCCCAATTATTGTTGAAAATAAAATTAGAGTTACCTGTGTTATTTCATTTGGTGAAAAACATAAAATTCATATTTCACCACTTCACAATTCTTTCCTGTAATGTGACCTTCCATTATGATTAATTTTCTTTGGAAATTTTTTTTTCTTACTGCTAGTATTAACTTTACAGATTTAAAAATCTTAAAGAAGACCTCCTTAGTCTAAAGAAGATGTAATCCATTTTTATAACCCCAAGGAGTGTTTTGGAGTGGTCCTGGTGATCCATATTCCTTCCTAAGGCATTCTTAAAAGGGTTTAAAGCAAACATACCCCCAGGTGTCAAAGTATTAGTATTATAATGCACTTTCTCCTGTCACCTGAATTTCTATGTATCTTGTACACATAGCTCTAAGCACTAGTATTCTAAATAAGAAAATAACTTTCTGGGTCAAAAGATGGAAACATTCTTAGAAATACATAGTTCAAAGAACATCTCAATGTCCAAAAAAACATAATTTTTTTTTCAGTTTCTGCAATATTTAAATGAAAAGCATCCTAAATCCTTACTCTAAATGCTCAAAAACCTTAAATACCAAAAATTGTTTCCCAAAATTAAAGTACAGACACACACACACACACACACCACATGGCATTGCTTACAGGTTTTTTAGGGGGGAGGACATGCAGTCCTTTCCTTAGTTTCCCATATGTGATTATTTTATTATACAGTACTTAAACCAGCCATGATCTCTATCCAGTGATCCACATCCTCTTCTGCTCAGGCATGTGCCCAGGTAGAGACTTCACCTAACTAACTGTATCCTCAACTAAACTAGTCATTCTCTCTGGGTTCTGAATGCTATCTGTCTTTGTGTCCTTGGGCTACTCTAACAACAACAAAAAATTGACATAGAGGGTGTGGTTTAAGACGAAAAAAATATTTCTCATAGTTCTGAGGGCTAGGAAGTCTAAGATAAAACTGTCAGTTGATTTAGTTGATTTGATTCCTGGTATGAGATCTCTTTTTGGCATGCAGAGGACAATCTGCTTGACAGTGTCCTCACATAGCAGAGAGAGAGAGAAAGAGAAAGAGATAGAGAAAAAAAGAGAAAGAGAGAGAGAGAGAGAGAGAGAGAGAGAGAAAGAGAGAGAACACATTGGGCAATATCTTTCTTTGTATAAGGGTACTAACCTCATAACCTTCATCACTTAATTAACTTCCAAAGACCCATTTCCAAATATCACATTGAGGATTAGGGCTTCAATATACTTATTTTGTAGGTACACAATTCATTCCACAATCCAGCTTCTCTAGAATTGGTATAAGCCATGTAAGTAATTAGTTAATGATGCAGTGCTGCTGGGGACATTTTTTCATACTCATTTGTCCATTCTTACGTACATTCATTTACTTACTAGGATTAAAATTTTAACAATTAATGATAGTTTTTGGTTGTCATCATCATAGGATCTCATTTACCGTTAGTTCTCATTTAATATATGCCTTCAGTGCCTTAACCCAAAAGAGTGATGATGTGGGCAATCTGAATATTTTATCAAATGGAAGAAAAGTATGTCATAAAATCAATCATCATCTGAAACCAAAGTCTATACATATCCCTGGAAAATCATTCCCACTTTTTTTTTGATCATTAAATATATGTCCTTTTTCACTCATTTGTTTATTTATGCAACAGATATATTATGAGAATTATGTTCTGAAGTGTGTTGACTGCTTGGGATGAAAATTGAAACTACAAAGCCCTTGCCTTTAAAGGGGTCATTAAGCTAAAAATTCATAGGCAAACATCACAAAACAATACAACTTTCATATTCGTATATACAAATAAATTCTACTAACACTTTTTAAAATCAGTATTCTTTATTTGTTTGCCTTTTACTTATTTTATTTTGTAGTCTTATTTTAAAGTTTTAAATCTTTTATTTGTGTAACAATGAATGGCCAAAGCAATAACATTCCTTTATTATTTGTTGATGAAGTATCATATATTCTATATATCTGACCTTGGAGAAATAAAATTAGTTATTGTGTAAGATGATATAGTTTCCAAAAATACATATGAAAAATCTTTCTTATACTAAGTAACAGCAGGAGAATATTATACTTAGATAAGGGCTCTTGATATATTACTATTATAGAAAGCCATAAGAACCCCAAATTTCTCTGTTATAAAATGTCTGTGTGTTTACTATGGAATATAAGGAAAAACATAAAATAATTAGTCTATATCAGGAACTAGGCTATGTGATACTTTATTATTTATTTGTTTATTTATTTATTTTGCAGTTCAGGAGATTGAAACCAGGGTGTTATACCTCTGAGCTACACCTCCAGCCCTATTTTTTAATTCTTTACTTTGAAACAGGGTCTCACAAAGTTGCAGAAGGTCTTACTAAGTAGCTGAGGCTGGCTGCAAACCTGCAATCCTCCTATCTCAGCCTCTCAAGTACAGAGATTAAAAGTGTGTGCCACCACGCCCAGGGTGATACATGTTGTATATTATTATTATTATTATTATTATTATTATTATTATTATTATTGGTGCATTGTAATCATACATCTTTGTTAGGTACAAGCTGAAAAGGCATACATGCACACATCTCTTATTTAATCATTCCCCAATTCCCACCTCATTCCCTCCCCCTCCTTCCTTCTCAAGTTCAGTTTAGTGATTGACTTTATATGATTGCGAAAGTACATCATGTGCATTAGAGTATTCCCTGCCCCATCCCCCCATCATCTTCAGTTAAGTCACCTTCTTTGCCCATTTAAGGTTTCTCTTTCTTTGTCTAGGGTCCCTCTTATGATCTTTTATCCTAGCTTCCGTATATTAGGGAGAGTATACCATTTTTTACTGTTTGTGACTGACTAATCTCACTTAACATAATGTTTTCCAGTTCCATCTATTTCCCGCAAATTACATGATTTTGTTCTTCTTTATGGTTGAGTAAAATTCCATTGTGTACATAGCCCATAGTTTTGTAATCCATTCATCTGCTGATGAACATCTTGGCTGGTTCCATAGTTTAGCAATTGTGAATTGTGCAGCTACAAACATAGATACACATGCGTTGGTCTGATAGTTTGGTTTCCATTGTTTTGGGTAGATACCCGAAGTGATATTGCTGGATAATATGGTAGGTTCATTCCCATTCATCTTAGCATGTGATGTATTTTTTAATATCCCACATGTTTTGATTTCAAAATTCCATTTTGTATGCTTCCAAAAGAATACTAGGGTTTTTTCCCCCATTTTCTGTGAAAGTAGAATAGATGAGACCAAGAAATGTATCTATGCTATC
The DNA here is from genome assembly GCA_004027655.1 of Graphiurus murinus. NCBI lineage: Eukaryota > Metazoa > Chordata > Mammalia > Rodentia > Gliridae > Graphiurus > Graphiurus murinus. Next base: position 4,376 of record PVLC010037451.1, read on the forward strand.
ATAATCTTCTTATTTTCTTAAAAGATTTATATTGGCCTTTGATGAAAATATCTTTTGTTGACATCACATAGGCATTTGAAAAAATAATTTCATTTGATAAAATAATGCACTATTACAGTTTGCCAAAAATAACTGAATAAATATATGAATATAAAAACAAGCTAAGTAGATGACCACGAGGTTAGTGTGGGTTTTCTTGGCAATATCAGTATGAGAAAGCAATTATCTAGTCATAAGTTATAAAAACTTAACATTGAATGGTTAACAAAGGAAATTGTCCAAGGTTATGCAAATAGTAAAGAATTGAGCAGAATACAAATTTTGGTCTCTCTGACTCCATGTAGAAAGTGCAAAGTGAGAGAGAGCAGGAACATAAGAAAGATGAAAGATCTGGTTTTACAATGCCTGAATGGAACAAGTTTGACCTAGAACCTCCTCTGTTTTCTTTATTCTCTGACTCTTGTTTATTTATTCTCCATAGTGATCTGTCCATAGCAACTCATAGCACATCTAGTATTAAGAAAGTTATGCATGGCTGCAACATGAGGGACCCAGGAATCACTCCTGATAACCCTTTACTTTTATTTTTTTATTTATTTTTAATTGACGCATTGTAATCATACATTTTTGTTAGGTACAAGCTGATACAGGCATACATGCACACATTTCTCATTTAACCTTCAGACATAGAAAACCTTGATGAAACATAAATGCAATGAGGAAAATATCTTGGGGCAAACATCAGGATGGTCTTCATAATTATTTATACTTCCTGCAAAGTATTGTGACTATAGCAAGATGAATGTAAACACACATCTGTGAATATTTACGTGCATATTCCTATGATTGACTAAGCGGCTGACTACTTCAATGAAATTTTGGAAGAACTTTACTTATACTGAAATAAAATGTACGTAAAGTTATTTAGATTGGATTGGAAAGATGCTTAAAAAAAAAAAAAACTAACACAGTGCATAATTTATCTTCAAACCCCTGTTGCTTAGTGCAATGTCTGGCAAATATTTTGGCTTCAGCAAATATTTGCTGAACAGAATTGAGAGTGCTAAACTGACATTTCTTACTTTAGTTTACAAGATCTGAATCAAGGGCTCTTAACTATTTAAAATGTATGGCCTAAGACTCCATTTCCATCGAGTAATTTACATTTTAACTGCCAAATTAATTGATGCTGTGATGCTACCTAAAGATTTAACATTCCTTCACTGTAGGGGAATTTATGTTGGTATTTTTCATCTTATTTTTCTTAAGACACAAGATGAGGGAGAATTCCAACAAATGGGTGACTTCTATGGTGACTTGAGGATATAAACTGGTATGAATATCTAATTTACTTAAACCAGAGTTCTATCAATGCACCCTACTTCCAAGTAGCAAGAAACGATTCACATTGGTAGTAATTGGTAGTTTATACAAGTAAAAGTGACCATTTCACATTCCTATATAAAAGCAAATATCTTTTTCTTCTAGCTTCTGGTTTTTAAGTGCTATTTCTGAAAGTGGTGCTCATCTGACCTAATGTGCCTTACTGTTTTCTCCACTCTCAGCTTATGTAAAGAAGGCTTATGGCAGCTGCAACCAGAGTTTCAAAAGCAGGAACTATTTGCTACTCTGTTTGAGAGACTTCCACCCCAATTGTGGGAGCTGTGGGCTGACTGCCACACTTGATTGCTAGCACTTCATAGCTCTGCCATGTCATATTTGAATTTGGGCTTCACAGTGTTTTTGGTGCTGGCTCTGTTTACAGTTATCCCTCAGCTCAGCCCAGAGTACTTGCCTGTGTATTATACTGTCCTCTAGTTCAAACATGTCCAGTGCAAAGCTGCCGTGTTGTAGCACACAGTGCTTAAGGGCTGGAAGAGTGGATTTGTTATCCACAGGCGTTGATCATTCTGGCTTGTCATTTAAGGTTGAATTTGCTTTAGATATGATTCTGATTTTCTTTTGTAAATTCAATGAGCTACATAGAATGTCTTTGGGACATTCTGAATTTACACCTATTGGCAGAACAGCAAACCTGTGATATTTCCTCAGGTATGGAAACACAAATAAAGAAGTTGTAAATATCATTTAACCTGAGAAGGAAGATATGAATAGAAGTGAATTCTTAGAGGTCAGAGCATGCTTTATGCTAGAGATAGATTTATTGTGCCCCCATCAATTAGAGAATACCTTTCCTTTTAGCCTCTAAGTAAGGATTTCTAGGCCCTTCCCAGACTTGGCAGCTCACACCCTTTTTATTTTTTCTCATCACATAATCACTGAGATGGAATAGCATTCAGATTTATGACATATAGTTTAGAAAAAGAAATCTTACCTTCCAGGATTTCAGTTTGGTGTAGGAGTGATATCTCATTAACATTAACTTATGGTCCACTTGTCAAAAAGAAGACAATGTCTTTTGTTCTAATTTTGTGATGTTTTATCAAATGGTACCCAATGTTGTTTCTACAATTGAAGTTAAGTCAGTTGAAATATCAGAATATTAAATGGTTTCCAAGAAATAATTGTTTATATAGCCAGTATATAAGTAGTATATGATTATATGAGGGTATGTCAAATTAAAGAGAAAACCTATTTTGTTTTCAATTATTATAAGCTTTACTATAGAATAAGTAAGACCATGTGTTAGTTCTAGAAGTAATATTCAATGAAATGATTTTTATTGATAAGAATATGTAATATTGAAAATATTACAATTACTTTGAGTATGAAGAGTATACAGTCTCTTAATAGCAAGTAGTTAATCTCTTTTCCATCCAGACTAGTGAAATTTCACTTCTATTAAAAATTTATAGCTGGGCGTGGTGGTGCACACTTGTAATCCCAGTACTTGGGAGGCTGAGACTGAAGGATCTGGGTTTGTGGCCAGCCTCAGCTACTTAGTGAGGCCCTCCGCAATTTAGTGAGACCCTGTTTCAAAATAAAGAGCAGGGGTTCTTGGGGTGTAACTTGGAGGTAGAATTCCCCTGGGTTCAATCCCCAGTACCCAAAAAAAATTATAATTTGTCTATATTCCAGGTTATATTTTTTTGCTATTATGTAGTAGTCAACATAATTTTACATGCAGAATCATAAAGTTTACTGTCTTAATTTCTTCAGGCAAAATTACTAATAAATCAGACACAACTGTATTTGTGTGTGGCATTTATGTCATTAAAATGCATTGCCTTCCTAATTAAGAATGTATTATAAGTGATTATTTTGCAGTTAGTGTTTTTAGTTGCACTGCAGCATGAGTCATCTCATATATATGTGTGTGTGTGTGTGTGTGTGTGTGTGTGTGTGTGTGTGTGTGTTTTCAAAGAACTGCAAGCAATATATGCAACTTTTTTCAGGTGCAAAGAAGGAAAAAATTGTATCAAATGATGTATTCATGAAGTGTCTCCAGAGTAGGTTGCAAGGTCATACATGCAAAGAGGTTAAAAATAAGAATAAAACTTATGACTGGCTTAAGTCACTAAATAATCCCATACTACCAAGTAACTTTTTTTTTTTTGGCAATACTGGAGATTGAACCCCAGGGCATTCTACCTCTGATATATGCACCCAGTTCTAGTTTTATTCTTTATTTTGAAACAGGGTCTCACTAAGTTGCGGAGGGCCTCACTAAGTAGCGGAGGCTGGCCAGGAACCTGCCATCCTCCTGTCTCAGCTTCCCAAGAACCAGGATTATAAGTGTGCACCACCATGCCTGGCTACCAAGTTACTTTTGAAAAATCCATGAAATTAACTGCTTCATGCCCTAAAATCTACCATGGTCATAAGTCTTTGTTCCAAAGGTAATCAGCTATCAGATAGCTAACATAGACTTATCAGGATCTAAACATTTATTTAGGGTCACCTAACAAATCTGAGTACTGTGTCTGCCAGGAGAAATTCCAGTCCAGAGGTATTTAGAATTCTAGTCCAATAAGAGGAATAGCATAAAGATAAGTATATAATATTTTTAAATGTTTTTTTTCTAATTGCATCTATTAACTAAGAATCAAAGATGACTGCTACAGCAAAGATTTCAAAATAACAGTGATTTAAACAAATTGAATATTTATTTTTTGTTTTTATTTGTTTTGTTTTGTTTTCTCTCCTCTCTTGTGTGACAGTCCAAGTATAAGCAGTCTACTACTGTTGTAGTGGCTCTGTGGTATCAGGGACACAGGTTCCTTCTACCTTGTTGCTCAGTTATCCTCAACATGTGATTTTAATCTTATAATTCCAGGAAAGATTACTGCTCTAGTTACTAAAATTCACTTGCATCACAGATAGCACAGATAGATAGAAGAGGAATAGACTTATGTACCTTCTCTTTAAAGACAGGGCCTGGAAATTACAAATTTACTTCTACTTACATACCACAGGCCACTTTAGCTATATGTCCATGCCTAGTTGCAAGAAAGACTGGGAAATACTGTATTTAAATGGTCAGTCAAGAGACCAGATAAAATTATGGGATTTCATTTTTTAAAGAAAGAAGGAGAAGAATGGACACTGAGGAGATAATATAATTTCTGCCATGTAAGTCAGATATAATTACTAATAATTATCATAATCTATTATGGCATATAGTATTCTTAAAAATATTGTTTCCATTTTATGTCTATGCCTAGACATCTGTATAGGATGCTTTTGTTCAGTTCTAATTTACCTAGTTAATTTCTTCTTTAACTTTAGAATTTCCCTAATTAGTATTCTCTAAGAAACTTTCTCTGATACCCAAGAAATGGCTTAAGTAATCATCCACTGTACTTCCATAATAGCTTGTGCATGTCAATTTAGTTGCAGTTAAAAATAACATTTAATTTTTTTTTTCATATTTCTATTTTCTTCTACTCCAAGAACCTTCAAGCAAGGACTGTTTTAGCTTTTATATTCCTACACCAAGGCCTAGTACACCAAGGCCTCACATTTTTTAAATGAGTAAAAAAATAATAAGTAAAGTTTCTCATAGGTAATACAGAGTATTTGGATAAGTACAAAGTAATCCCAGGCATGGAAATGCACTTGCCACAGGCTTATAGTTTCAAAACCAAAGTCTAGTATTCTTCATTACCGAACATGTTTTGTTCTTTTTGTATGCGTGTGTGTGTGTGTGTGTGTGTGTGTGTGTGTGTGTGTGTGTGTGTTACTGGGGAATGAATTCAGGGTCATTCTACCTCTGTGATATATCCTCAGCCCTTTAACTTTTTATTTTGAGACAGGATTTCATTAAATTGCCCAAATTGGCCTCTAACTTGCAAATCCTCCTTTTTCAGCCTCACAAGTGCTAGGATTGATATTTGTTACAAGATGAGCTATCCAGTCTTCAGAAATTTTCAGTGAATAAAATCAAAGGAAAAGATGATAAACTTTCAATGGCTGTTTACAAGATTGTGTATCTGTCCCAGTTTTATACTTCATACCTGCAGGAGGAGCCATTCACAGGGACTATAAAGTCATACAGTGACAACATTATTAGTCATGTACACATTTTTAATTTTATAATACAGAGAACAATTCTTATAAACTGGAAATACTTTAATTAGGTTCTTGAAAATATTGTAAGTCATTAAATATAACACTGAAAAATAAAACATCTAAGATAACTAGTGTAATTTATAATTTTACTTTATACATCTACTTAATGTGTCATTTATTGTTTATGAGGAGATATGTAGAAAGAGATGTGAGATATATGAAAGAGAAAGAACATTTATTGCAACAATTCTCAAGGGAAAAAAAAAAGAAAACTAGTTGGGTTCTGAAAGCACAAGCTGAAGTACAATGGATAAAAATATAACCAAAATCCTTGAGATACTCATATATATAATTACTCCCTGGAGAGTATTTTATTTACTTCACCTTACCTTACTATTAATCCAATTTAATTTTCCCCCTTGGTTGTGATTTTTAAAATTTTGAACATCATTGGACTTTTTATGAGTAAGAGAATATCATAGTCTGTTTATTATTAGGAAATTTTAACATAATAATTCTAATATTGAAAATTCTGTTTCTTAAAAAGTTATTTTAAAGATTATCAAATAAATGTATCTTTAATTCTCCATTGGAATAGTCTATAAGTGTATATTAGCTTTTAATAGAAATAGTTCTCAAATTAGTCATTTAACTTTGGCTTTATATTAGTATAATCACCAAGAAAAGTACTTGGCATCTAATTCTTTCACAAAGATTAATATTTATTTTTAGGTATTATATTTGTTAGATTAGTGTAAAACAAAATTCAGATGTTAAACAAACAAAATAATGTTCTAGAACAGTGCAATTTGAAATAACCTTCTGTGATAATGAAATTATTATATAAGTCTGGACTATAAGTCCAGTGCAGCAACCACTGTGCCTTGTGCCTGTGGATCTCTTAAATGTGACCAAGGCAACTTGAAGAATTAAACTTTCAGTTTAATTTGATTAATTGGCATTTACAATTGAACAGCCACATGTGAGTAGTGGTTACCCTGGAATGATACAAATCTAAATGATCCTATAAAAGCTCTCTTTGATAGGTATCCTTTTATTTAGCATAAGAATAAAACATTTTGCATGCATCTTAAAAGCATTAGTTATTCCAAGAAATTCATTTGAATTTGTGTTTGAAAGAAGAGTATGAGCCGGGCGTGGTGGCGCAGGCTTGTAATCCCAGCATTCGGGAGGCTGAGACTGGAGGATCCGGGTTGGCGGCCAGCCTCAGCTACCTAGTGAGGCACTCTGCAACTTGGTGAGACTCAGTTTCAAATAAAAGAATAAAAAATAGGGCTGGGGGTATAGCTTGGAGGTAGAATGCCCCTGAGTTCAATCCCCAGTACCGCAAAAAAAAAAAAAAGAAGAGTATGCAATATAATTTTATAATCTATACTATTTTTAAAATTGCTCTAGGGCTTCTTCTGCCCACTGTAATGTTGCCGTTGGTGGGTTTCAGGTGTTCACTTCTAGGGTCCGTTTGTTGCTTCTGTTATGAGGATTCGTCTCAAGGTCATGAGTAGGAAAGTTTGTGGCCTCTGCAATGTGGGATGTGTTGAGCTATTCCTTCTATCAGCAGGACTGAGTTTATCCTTGGTGTCTGGTAGTCCTTTCTGGTGGTTCACCTCTCTGGTCCTATCTCTGCAGCAGGGATTTAGAGGTGTCCACTGGTATATACGAAGACAGGTTGTGTTCAGTGGTAAAGGTTGGGTGAGGGGGGAGAAGCCACAGTGATGAATGCAAGAATAGGGTAAAGTAGAAGGTATGATCCAGTGGAATAAGAGCTTGAGTGTGTTATATGGTAGAGATTAGAGATAGTGGATATGCGGGGGGATTCTAGTAGTCAATGTAGAGTATTTAGGTATAGTGTTATGAAATGGTCTTGATATGAGACAGGGAAAAAAGGAAAAAGGAAAGAGAAAAAAAGTGTTGAGGAGAAGAATATAGATAAAGAGAAGGAGGGAAGCTTGTAAAAGGGTTGAGGAAGAGAGCCGATAACCACTGTTCATTTTCTGTTCAATTTTAAAAGCTACTCTAACCTAGGGATCCTGCTTTTTAAAAATGTCATCCATAATAGACATGATAAAAATGTTAGGTACAGATGCATATTTTGAATAATTAATATATTATGCTGATAAACTCTGATTCAGACTAAAGTTTGTAATTTCTCACCTCATACTATTATTTTGAAATTCCAGATTTTTGAGTAGAAAAAGAAAACACTTTAGGATAAAACTTCAAGAAAACAATCATGTTGATTTATAAAATACCATATTTAATTGAAATAAATTATTTTGCATAGGGGAAGAAGATTATAGGACAGTAATGTACTGCTTTTAAACTAGATTCAAAGTGATTTTTCTTTGTAGAAATGTCTTATTTTAAAAAGAGAAATATCAGGCTGATGAGATTAAAATCTAAAGCATTAAATGATTAGCAGATAACATCGGCCAACCAACTCAGGTACTATGTCTTATTGCTTTCTGTGATAGAGGTACAATCAGATGAAAAGCAAATGGGAAAATGTACATTAGGTGCCTGGTTTACAAAAAGAAAAAATACTGTCTGCAATCAGTTACAGATGACTGCAACAAAAATTAGTTTCCAGGGATCAAAGGAAATGAACGGCTGACCAGGACAACCACAATATTCCACAGTGTGTTAAATATTTATTACTGAGCCACTCTGCCCCAAACAATCTGAAACCTGGCATATTTCCACTAAAATAGCTCATCAGTAATTAATTTGGCATGTCATTTTGCATAAAATTAGTGATTAATATTAGTCCATGTGCATTATATGGAACTTTGTTCAGGAAGGGATTCAATCTCCCTCCCTTCAAAAACATGATAAAACAGCCATTTCACTCTTTTTTTTTTTTTTTTCTCGAACTCAGGCCATATATTAAAAAGCAAGAAAGAGGAAAAAGCATTGCAATCTCCATGAAGGAGACATCAAAGTTTATAGACCCAATTTATTTGAGGTTTTTCAAGGTCATTGCATTTTTTTTACTTCCACTGCTTGATATTATGAGTACTATAATATGAATAGATCTTCCAGCCAGTCCCAAAGCTTTAATGAACTATTAAGGCATGTTCATGAGATTTTCTTTTCAATGGGTCTCTCTCAAAGTTTAAAAAGGTTCTAAATGGAACCTCTGCAAATGCATCATTTTGCACGGGCCATTTTCCTGATCTTTTGAAATTAATCCCCTTTCTAAGTAAGGACGATATTATAAGCAAAAAGAAAATAGCTGCATTGAGTGATCTTACAGTCATAAATACCTCACCCTGCCCCATCTTTCATACATTTTAGCACAATCACTATATAAGTCCCATATGCTTTATAGACTTGAGTTTAAATGAATAGTTTATTTATCACAATTATTTGAAATTAAATTGGTTTGCCTAAATAATCAAAAAATGTTCAACAAATTGTTGGTTTACATCTCTTGCTGGTATTTCTTTTCAAATCAATCTTTGGGGGCAACTTTCAGCACAGGTGACTTTTTTTCTTTCTCTCAATCTGCACTTCGATAAACCTAATTTTTGGAGAATTTTGTTATTAAGAAAAGTAAGCAGCCTTACTTTAGCAATTTTTTTCTATAGGCATGAGGTTAAGCACCAATCAAAAATCAATAAATACATATCTGTCCTGTCTCTTGACTCAATTACAGTTTTTGCCCCAGGTTTTGATCACCATTTGGAATACCTGGTCATTATTTGTGTTATCTCTTTTCTTGTCCTCTTCTTCCATTTCTCTGTTTTGAAATGTTATCCAGGCAGAGGGAAGCTGACTGAAAGTTAGAGAAATATTAATAGTACAACTGCAACTACAACAACCACCTAAACTTCAAGATATTATTTCTACATGATTACTGTGTGTTCTTTATTATCTAAACCTGAATGGAACTAAGCACATATTATGTTTTTAATCTTATTCACATTTCACAGTATCTGTATAGAATATCTGTTAGCACCCCCTCTTATTAATTGAGGAATCATGACCTCAATTAGAGAAAATTACTTGCTCAAAGTCACACCTCAATGAAGGAAGACAAGATTCAAGCTCAACGCATTTAATTCTACAATATGTATATATTTATACATATTTGTATATGGTTCATGTATTAACAGCCATGTCCATTTTCATTCTATGTATAATGCAATGCCATTTTATTCCATGATAATTCCTTTAATAAAAAAAATATCATTTCAGCCAAGTGTGGTGGCGCATGCTTGTAATCCCAGCATTTGGGAGGCTGAGACTGCAGGATCTGGGTTCGTGGCCAGCCTCAGCTACTTAGTGAGGCACTCCGCAACTTAGTGAGACCCGGTTTCAAAATAACAAATAAAAAAATAGGGCTGGGGATATAGCTCAGAGGTAGAAGGCCCCTTGAGTTCAATCCCCAGTACCAAAAAAAAAAAAAAAGTCATTTCAAATTTGTGCTAACATATCATTCCTTTGTCATTTTCTCCCTAAAACTGCAATAACAACACCTGTCTTCTTGCCTGGAAAATTCTTACTAATTGTTTCCTAGTTGAATAGGAGGCATTTCTCCCAAATCCAGACTTCTTTCAGTTGCTTAGGTCACCTGACAGTGACACTCCTGCCCACTCTTAGCCTGATCTTTGCATGCATGCTGGCCCATCTTTGCCACAATCCTGTGTCTCTTCCTTTCCCCTTGCTTTCTCTGCCCCCATGGTTAGATGGTGCTTTTTTTTTTTCTTTTTAACTTTTGTCCTTCAGATTGGTACTCTCTGTTCTTTTCAAGGAGATCATTTTACATTGATGTATAATAGTAGTCTCAATATATTAGAAAACAGCAGGGGCTAAATAAGCTGCCTAAAATATAAAGAGCAAGCAAGCTGAGGGTCTCCTATTTTTAAAAATATGCTTTTTTTCCCCCAAAAAGTCTCCAGATACTTGATGGTATTAAACATTAATTTTAGGTGTTTGATGGTAATATGTTTATATTTTTAAGTGACTTCCATTTAGAAATGCATACAGCAAGTAATCTACTAGAAAGAGGAAGAAATGAAGGAAAACAAGGCTGGCCAGGACTGACTTATTATTCATGCTGAATGATGAGTGCATGGAGGCTTATTACTGTTCTTTGCACCCTTACATATGCTCAAAAATCTCGATAATAATTGCAGAAAAACTCTTTAAAAGGAGCTCCATTGTATGTTCCTTTTAATTTAGCCTTTTATGTAACAAAATCCTTTTTTTTTTTTTTGCGGTACTGGGGATTGAACTCAGGGGCGTTCTACCTCCGAGCTATACCCCCAGCCCTATTTTTTTATTCTTTATTTTGAAACCGGGTCTCACTAAGTTGCGGAGTGCCTCACTAGGTAGCTGAGGCTGGCCGCGAACCCGGATCCTCCGGTCTCAGCCTCCCGAATGCTGGGATTACAAGCGTGCGCCACCA
>PVLC010037452.1:0-15255 GCA_004027655.1 Graphiurus murinus
GTGGTGGCGCACGCTTGTAATCCCAGCATTCGGGAGGCTGAGACCGGAGGATCCGGGTTCGCGGCCAGCCTCAGCTACCTAGTGAGGCACTCCGCAACTTAGTGAGACTCAGTTTCAAAATAAAGAATAAAAAATAGGGCTGGGGGTGTAGCTCGGAGGTAGAATGCCCCTGAGTTCAATCCCCAGTACCACAAAAAAAGAAAAAAAAAAAGAAATTGATTTGTGAATTTGTCTCCTACTTCTTCTATTCTTAGCTAAGAATAAAAGTCTCCTTCTCTGCTCAATTGGTGCTGGGTCTAGTTATTGGCTTCACAATTTCAAGAAAAGAACCCAGCTTTAGGCTTTAAAAAACAGATTTGGCACCTCAGATGGGAAGTGGTCTGGTCAGCAGCACTCCTCATGGGAAAATTCTTGTGAATAAGGAAGTTGCCATCTAGGGAGGTGGTTTGTTTGTTTGGGGGGGAGGGGGTTTTGCAGGACTCTCAGTGACCCTTGACCCCTGAGGAGTCTCACTTTCATTGTCATACCAGCTTGTATGTGGTGTTCCTTGTAGGGTGAGGACAACTGCCTGGAGAGGGGAAATTCTCATTTCTGGGAAATTGAGAATTTTTTAGGATTATCTCTATTGCAAACCCAGGGTTCCTGATGTGAACCTAGGAACCAGTGACAACTCTGTAAGGAAAAAAAGTCTCTGGGCTGATACTGGAGGTCTTGGACTCAAAGGGATTGGAAAGAAGTCTCCATCCTGCTGGGAGACTGGTCAGGGTTTTCTGAACTAGAAAACCTCAGAAGAGATAAGCATGCTAGGTTCAGTAATAAGACTGAGATTGGATCTAGGTCCTAAAATCTGGAGGATTGAAAGAAACCCATCCAGATTGACACAATAGGCACTTTCCTGGAAACTTTCCTATGTGGGGATCTGGGCATGGGAATATATATGTCCTGTTGTGTTTGTCTACATATCCTGTTCTAACCAACCAGTGTTCCCTAAACTTATAAGAGGTCTAAAGCTATTGTTTGATTTAAAGGCAAAGCCACATAATTATAGTTATCCTACTGAGTCATGAATCCTGAATTTCGGCTTCAAAAGTAAAAGCTTTTAATACATACAAAAGACTTCAGTCTGGCTATGATGCTAATTACTGGCTTTTTTGTATGTCAAGTATATGTTCCCCAGTGTACAAGCCTTCTAAAATGCAAAGCTTAGGAGAACACTTTACCAAGCTGGTGTGTTCCAAACTAAAATTGTTTGTTAAGGACAGCTTTTTTCAAATTTATACCTGTGTGATTCTGACTGTATCTTGACTATCATCTCTGAGCAAAGATAATTAGATGAACCCAAACATTTGGCATTCCAAACCATACCACTCTGATAATATAAAAACTTAGGCACTGGTCACTTATGGAGTATATTTATGAACAAGTATATTCTTCTTGGAGAATCACATCTATTTTGTTTTAAAGTATTTCATTTAAGATAAAAGTAAGAGATAAGTAGCAAATGGAGATTTGTCACTTAATATTTTAAAATCGGTTGAAAGTAAACTTATTAAGTTATATGTTAAAATGTTATTCTTTGCACTGGGGTTGGAAATACAAAGATGTATTTGGGGTCTACTGTAGGGAGGGAGGGAGAGAGCAGGGTGGGATGTGGAGGGAAGTGTGCAGAAAGTTGTGTGCATGTATATTTTTAATACATTGAACCACACTGTGATGTATAATTGCAGTGTATCAATAAAATGTAATTTTGGAAAGATAAGGAGTGCCTGAATGATTTGAAGATTGGTTAGCTCATCTTCAAATAGACTCAGGAAACAATATATGAGAACTTTGTTTTCTAATACTGACAAATAGAATGCTATTTAGAGAGGAGTAAAAAATGAATTTCAAATGTAAAAACTTTGGCTAAGACTAACCTCTCCTGGGATAAGGCTCTGCCTCTTGCCCTGCTTTATGTTAGAATGGCCCCTAAAGTAGGTTAACATTAACACACTTAAAATTTTATCCAAAGGGTGAAATTTTGTCCTGAAGATTACTGTGATCCCAAAATAGAAAAGACATATAGTACAGAACTAAGAGCTTAACAAATCAGGAGAGTTTAATAAGGTAATAAAGAGTTTTATTATTATTGTTTGTTTGTTGGCACTGGGGATTGAACTCAGGGATATTCTACCTCTGAGCTACACCCCCAGCTCCATCTTTTACATCTAGAACTTCTATACTGATTATGATTCATGCCTAAGTCCACAGTCTCACCAGGGACAACATGGCATGAAGCTTCCCTTCAACACTGCTAGGCTACCTTTGGGTGGGTGGCAGGATGGAGGCCATTTCTGTTGCAACTAGTTACCACAGCTGACCTCTCCAAGGGTAACTTCTTAACCTCACAAAATATGGAGGCATACAGGCTACAAAGTAAGAGCATAAAGCCCTGGACTGTTTTACTGGAGGTCTTGGGGAGCAATGTACATTGGGCAAAAATTGGAATAAGAATTATTTTTTGCCATAATAGCATCAGTACTGGGGTATACCAAGGTGAGGGGCTGATAAAAGCTATCTGTCCCTTCCTAGGAGCAGACTCCTAGCTCCACAACTAAAATCAGATCCCATAATAAGGACTTCCTTAATACACAAACCAGAGCAATGTGAGGCAGGCTATTACTGGTTGGTGATTTGAAGCTAGAAAAAACATTGACTCCAAGGATCACGTGAGACCAACAATGTCCAGTTTCCCCTAAGCCTCCAGCTGAACACAGAATGTTTCATCTTGGCCAAAATAGATCCATGGTATAGTCATCTGGAAAATAGAATAAAGTTGCCTTAAAGGCTTGGGCTACTCACAGTTTACTCCAGGAAATCCAGGCTGGGTCCTCTTGGCCAAAACGAGGTCAGATCCATTATCAGCCAGAAAACTAGGTCATATCCATTATCAGTCAGAAAAAAACTAGGTCAAAACTAAGTTATATACATTATCAGCCAGAACAGGGAATGGATTCCCCCTAAGGGCTCAGACTGATCAAAATTTCCTCCAGAGAATTGGAGAACATTGACCCCTCTGCCTGCTTTGCCTCAGTATACCTGGGTGAATGATGTCAACTGTGCATGCAGGATAGCAGAGGAAAACACCTCTCCCATAGAAACTGGCTGTGATATAATGCTCACAAGGTCCCCTGGCAGTTCAGAGTGTGGAGAGCAGCTCTTGTAACCCCTGTACATACCTGGAGTTTATGAGGATTTTCGTTCCACTGGAGGGTTGTGAGTATCAAGTTCAATCTTGGGCACTGAAACCCCCACAAAGGGTCTCTAGTGCCACTATACTGAACAAACAGCACGTTTCTTCAGTTCTAAGTGGAGACCTCCAGACACTAAACATCTTTATACCTTGGGCTGAAGGATTTCATACATTTGTTGCCTTCATGGAGCTTTTCTGTGGCATAAAATTTTTGGTGTTGAAGGATGCTACAGTGTTGGCTAAAGTATTTTTCACATCTTTTCCATTCACAGGGGCTTTCTACAGTGTGTGCCTGTTGTTTCAGGAGGAAAAAGATATTCCACTGAAGGATTTCTCACTTTGGCCACACCCATAGACATTCTTCCAGTATGGATTATGCAGAGCTCTGAAAGATTAGAGTGTTGACTAAAGGATTTTCCACACCTGTAAGGCCTTTCTCCAAAGGGAATTCTCTGATGTGTAAGGAAGGAATATCTGAACTTAAAGAAATTCTCACATTTGCTGTCTTATTTTCTATAGCTTTAACAAAATATCACAAACCAGGTTTTTTGTTTGTTTGTTTGGTTGGTTTTTATTTTTGCAGTACTAGGAATTGAACCCAGGGGCATTCTACCTCTGAACTACATCGCCAGCCTATTGTTTATTCTTTATTTTTAAACATGGTCTCCCTAGGTTGCGGAAGGCCTCATTAAGTAACTGAGACTGGCCATGAACCTGCAGTCCTCCTGTCTCCGCCTCCCAAGTACTGGGATTACAAGTGTGCGCCACCATGCCCAGCTCACAAACTAGGTTATTTATAAAGAAAAGAAATTTATTTCTCACATTTCTGGATGCTCAGAAGTCCACGATCAGTGGGCTGCACTTAGCGAGGGACCTTGTACTGCACTGTAGCATCAGAAAGCATCAGGTGGCAAAAGAGCACATGTGCAAGATGGGCAAGAGAGGACTGAATTTGATTTTGTCGACCCATTCTCACAAAGAACAATCTCATTCCCAGAAGATCAGCATCAATCCATTTATGAGGGCAGAGCCCTCAAAACCAAAATACATCTTAAAGGTCACACCTTCTAATACCATTACATGGAAATTAAATTTCAATATCAGTTTTGGAGAGAATAACATTTAAACAACAGCACTAGCAGCTCATCAGAATTGTAAGTAATTGGCACCTTGCTCCATGCTCCACAGAGATATGACTTCCTAGATGCCTGGTTGGAACCTGCAGCAGTGGCAACTGAGGTCACTTTGTCCTCCAGAGATCCAGAACAGCACTCAACAACACTGGAGAAAATATGGTGACTTAGAGGGAGACATCAGGATTCAGGCATGCTGAGAATCAGCACATTAGGAAAAAAAAACACACACACACAATCAAAGAAGCAAAAGTTGTAAGCTGGCTATGGTAGTGCATACCTGTAATCCCAGTACTTGAGAGGCTGAGACAGTAGAATCACAAATTCAAGAAAAGTCTCAGCAATGCAGCAAGATTCTCAGCAACCTAACAAGATCCTTTTCAAAACAACAACGATTTTTTTTTTAAAGGCTGGGAGTGTAGCTCCGAGCTAGACCGCCCCTGGGTTCAATTAAAAGAAAATAAAATGTAGTCACGTCCACTGGGGGATAGGAACATATCCCACTCACCTGTGTAGATCTCCAAACACTTTTGTAGTCATGAGACTCTGTGGGAAGAGCAAGGTCATGAAAGGCAACTGTGGGGGCTGTATGGGTTCAGGTTTCCCTGTCCAACCCAGAAGACTGGGGACCTCGCGATGAACACATTTTGTAGTAAAAAAATTTTAAATGGACCAGACCTACACTCCCGGAAGTCTGCTCCCTCCCCCTAAGCCTCTGAACCTGCTGTTCTTGCAAGATATGCTTAACAAACAGATTTGTGTCAAAGCTAACCTTGATTCTTTTGGCTGTATCCTGTTCTGTTCCTGAAATTAGTTACTTTACTGTAAGAAGCACTGTTTGCAGTTTCTGTCCATAAAACCCCTCCCCCTCCCCTTGTCTGGGGCCCATTTTCTTCTGCTCCTACATGAGAGAGGATTTGGGGTCCCAGTACTGGAATAAAAGTACCTCCTGCCTTTGCATCAAGAAGCCGGCTTCGTGACTGATTGGGGTTGCGCCGTTTCCGTTGCCTGAGGAAGAAAGTCAGGCCTTTCAATTTCTGAGCCTCAGTCCTCAGTGCTGATTTACCTGGTGGAAATTGGCATAAGGAGACACAACCTCCCTGTTCCTCTGCGTTATCGGACTCCTCCCAAATGAACTTTGAGAAGCTCTGGGAAAACTCTGAAAAGCCTAACCCAGAACATGTGCTCCCTTTGTTCAGTACCCTCCATGGCTCCCAGCGCGCTGAAAATGAAGACAAAACTCCTCACTCTTGCATTACAGACGCAAATGCCCCAGCTCTATTGCTCCGCCAAGACTTTTTAGGAATCCGGCCCCTTTGCCTTTAACACTCCCCCAAACCTCATTGGGCTAGTTTAAGGAATTATTCCCCTCTCTTGATCTACCCACTGTCCTGAACACAAGGATATGAATGTAGTGACCTAACTAGGCGCCCCTCCCGGGCAAGAACCGGGCTCTCACAAAAGCGGGTCCCGCAAGGCGGCAGCAGCCGTTTTACTCTGCAGTGCGGTGGGTGGTCACTGCCACCAGGCCTCGGTCTAGCCTGGGCAGCCTGGGCAGCCTGGGCAGTGCCTTCCCGTTCTTGTCACTTGGATCCCTACATCGCGCTCCTCCAGTCTGTACAGACTCTAGAGTCACTGACAGGTGTGCAGCCGGAAGTCCCGCCCACACGGAGCTCCAAACCCGGAAACAAGATAGCTCTGACCGCTCATTGGCTCAGTGGCTTTTCCATGGAGACCGAGCATCCTGGGTTACCGTGTGCCCAGGTTACTTTGGCGGCGGTTCTCCAGCAAGGGCTCGCCCCCTTAGGAGCACGGGTTGAATGGAGACTGGAAAACTCTTCCTCCGTTATTCATTTCCAACCCCCCCTCCCCCGTCCCCAGGGCATTCTAACTCTGAGCTACACCACCAGCCCTGTTCAGCCCTATTTTATTTTTTATTTTGAAACGAGGCCTCACTAAGTTGCTGAGAGCCTAAATTGCCGAGGCTGGCCATGACCCTGTGATACTCCGGTCTCAGCCTCACAAGAACTAGAATTACAGGCATGCGCCACCACGTCCAGCTTATTTTTTGTTTTGAAACAGGGTCTCGCTAAATTGCTGAGGCTGTCCTGCAACCTGAAATCCTCCTATTTCAGCCTCTCAAGTACTGGGATTACAGGCATGTGCCATTACTCTGGCTTCTTTTCCTCCTTTTCTCAATCTCCCCTTAGTGTCATCTGAGACAGCTCCAGCATATCCCTATCCACCCACCTCTCAGTCCTCCTCACTCCCTTATCTCCCTTCACCCCCTTATTCTCCTTCACATCCCCACCCCTCACCTCCCAACCTAGCACCCTCATCCATGGCCCATCCTCTTCACCGCCTTATCCCCTCTCACCGACCCCCCAAACACATACACCAGAAAAACTATGTATGTGTGTGTTACTGAAAATTGAACGCATGGGCACCACTAAGCTACAGCCCACCCCCTCCAAGCACTATTTTTTATTTTAAAACAGGGTCTCATTAAATTGCTGAGACTGCCCTTCAACCTGCAATCCTCCTGTCCCAGTCTCCCAACTACTGGGGTTACAGGCATGCACCATCTCACCATGCGCCAGAGACGTTTGACCCCTGAGGTAGAAAGCAGTGAAGTCCAGTGATCAAAAATACACAGGCAAGGATTTACTGGGGCTGCTGCACCAGGTACAAGGGGAACATAAGACTAAGAGCTAACTTAACTTTCTCCTTCCCTGCCACCCCCTACTCTACCCCAAGAGAAATTTTACTCCCTTAATCTTAAGGGGTCCTGTTTTACGGGGGTCTCTATCTCAAAAGGACAGTCTTTGAGGGCCACTGCTTTGCAGGAGACAGGCAGCAGCAGAACAAAGAGGTGGGAATAAGGCCTTAGTCTGGTCTGCAGAGAGGACTACAGCTCCAAGAGAAGCAGTATGAGGCCTCTGCAGATACTAGCTTCACAGAGCCCCTGTGGAAGTTCATGCCCCACCTCCTCAGCTAAGGGTGGGCACTTGACGTCTGGGGCCACTGCTAAGGATTGCTTGTAGGGACTTCCTCTATGCCTCTAAGTGTCTTGATATCCATGCTTCCCTTCCCTCTGTTCTGAGATGCTGGAACCTCTCCATGATCCTCTAATGCTTCATGTCTTATATTTGATCCTCTGTGATGCAAATATACAAAAACAACCCAAACCAAAAATCTTGAGCTAAAATGGGGAGTCTTTTTAAAATGTGTATACAGTGTTCATTTTTACTCTGTTATAAGATCAATGCAGGCAGGGACTCTACTTCCTTTATTAAAAATGCATCATACAGCCGGGCGTGGTGGCTCACACTTGTAATCCCAGTACTTGAGAGGCTGAGATAGGAGAATTGCAGGTTTGCCGCCAGCCTCAGCTACTTAGTGAGGGCCTCCACAACTTGTGAGACCCTGTTTCAAAATAAAGAATTAAAAATAGGGCTGAGGGTATAGCTCAGAGGTAGAATGCCCCTGGGTTCCATACCTAGTACTGCCAAAAAAAAAAAAAAATCATACACTCCTGAAATCTAAGAAGTCCTCTAATATTAGCAGATGTAGGCTTGACTATTTGAATGCTGGGAACAGACTCATAACACTGTACACAGAATAGAAAACACTGTTTTCCTCACCCTGCAATTAAAGTAGAACGGAAAAACACATGTATCACTGACAATGAGCATAAATAAAGTACCTAAACACTGGAAAACAGGAAACAATAATCACAGAATTGTTTACCATACACTGCCCTGGATTTGCAACTGGGGCCATCCAAATGGTCAAAATATTATAGACTGAATAGACAGCAACAAATGAGATCACCAGGATCAGTATGATGTGTGTGGTTCTGACTCCGTGGGAAGGTCTGTGGGAGAGGCTGTGGCTATGTATGTGTTGAACTTGCTGCTTGTGTTTGTGGAGGACAAGGACCATGGAGCCACTGGCCCAAGCCATGAAGATTAGACACATCAATCCAGGTGTAAAATATAAGACTGTACATAATTAGCTGTGTTTCTGTGGCATCATCCAGGTAGAGTATACATGATTACTTTCTACATGAGATTTTTCTTATTCAATGGATCATTCACTTTTACAGGAAGAAATGGATTTATCAGGATATGACAGAGCAAACAACAAAAGCCAATAAACTTGAAGGACCTAATCCTTGGCTCCATCCACCTACACATTCTAGGGTTGAATTTAATGCTCTGGAAGCCATTGAGGAGGCACACAATACTGAAGAACACACCTGTGCCCACTCTGTAAAAATAGAAGACAAGTTTACACCCAACATCATCCAGGAAATATTTCCATCCAAAAATCGCCATTGTCTGGTGTGCACTTTTGGAGAAATGAACCATGGAATTGGCCAAGACCAGTTGATTGAGAATCAAATCTGTGAGTCTCAAATGATGTCCAGTGAGCAAAGTGTAGTTATAAAGACAAAGGAGGGAGGAGTTTCCCACAAGGCCAATTACCATCTGAGTAAGGAAGATGATGCCCATGTCCAAGCTGGCAGAAGACATGGCTTCAACACCTAGAGGCTGCTGGTGTTTACTGAAGTCGGGAAAATGAAAGTTAGACAAATGCCAATAAATGTGGTGTCTTCCTCTCTTTCATTCCCTTCCTTTCTCTCCCTCTAAATCTCACCTGCCTCCCTGTCCTTCACTCTCTCCTCATTCTAATTAGCCATTTATTTCCTTTTTCATCTTCAATATGGGAAATAGAATGTTCATTCTTTGCCTCTGTTATCATCCTTCTAATGAGGAGAGAAATTATATACATATTACTACAGACTCCCTTGAGCCCTGTATGCTTTCTGTAAAGAACAAGACAAAAGAAAGCAAACATCAGTGCACACACTCCCATCTATCACTGGGGCACCAGATGTTTGCTCTGCAGCTAGGAACTCATCTTCTATCTTCTTGCTTATTCCATGTCAGTGGAGTAAAGTCTTTACTGTGAGGACAGAGGGTTTAGTCAGGAATAAGCAAGGGGGATTCCAGAGGGGGATATAACAGCAGAAAGAAGGATGTCAGGCTGTCCTTATGCAAGGAATGAGGGTGAAATATGCCAAAGGTTTCCTAAAAGGTGTCTGTCTTGAATGTATATACCTGTGTGTTCATAGTTTTATATCTCAATCCCCCAATGTGGAGCTATATTTCTATGTATATTACTGGATTTGCTGATCTAGTCCTTTACAGAACCTGATAGTCTTCTGAAGAGCACAGTTACATACCTTAATGGCATTTTCTGTCATATGTGGAAAGGGGGAATGTGATAAAGGTTTGAGCTCTATGACATCACTTCCTACTGGTAAGTGATTGTCATGTCACCTGTGAGTGTCGGGGCAGCAGATTGGAGAATAGCTGTGAAAAACATCTGAGGGTTGTGCTTGTCTCTGAAAGCTTTCAATAGGATGAATGAAGATACCCACCAGGAAGAGGAGAAATACATGGGCAAGACCTCATGTTGAAATGAGAAATAATCCCTGTGGAGGTTGAGTAGAAGGCAGGGGTCTAGTAAGAGAGAGGAGGGTGAGCACATGGCTCTGCTATGTTTTTAATCATCTTGATAATTTGTGTTTCAAAATAAGATATTTTTATACCTTAGTACCAAATTTAATCAGTAGGCACCAGCATCCTAACACCATAAACTCCGTATCCATAGAAGCCTTGGCAGCCTCTTCTGCCTCCTGAACCTCTGGACCACTTTTGATGGCTGTAAGTCACCCAGGGCTTTAGAGGCAAAAATCTGCTACCCTAATCTCTGTGAGACACACCATTAAAACAACAAATGACTGGCAGCCTCCTGGAACCTCCTGAAAACAGGGCTCACACAGATTTGAGCCTGTGGTTCTCCACAAGCCAGCTGCCTCTGTACCTGGGCAGAAGCTCAGCACAAGTACTGAGACCTCCTCAATAGAGGATGAGCCTAACCCTATCACAATAATATAACTTTAGGAAAGGGCAGGCTCCCCTGCCTTCAGTCTCTGGCCAGGTGCCATGGGGCTGAAGAGTTCACCCCTCCCTTGGACCCTGGGGTACTGGGGAATCCTGGGATTCACTAACAGAAGAGCATGAGTCTATGCACTGTGGAACTGCTAACACATTGATTGTTGTGAGAATATAATTGTATCTTTTCTGTCAAAGGAGTAGCTCGATTTAATTCGCCATCTTGTAATTCACCATCTTGTAATACTTGGATTCCTTCACAAAATTAGCATCTCAAGAGATTGTAGGTGCTGACCCTCCCCCAACTTTCCCTGTAGCTGACTGGGAAGAATGTGAAGCTGTAACTCCCAACAATAGGAGTTCAGCGCAGGAGGGGCTTTGCGTTAGGGTTATAAGACTCACCAGGTTCTTCCTCAGGTGTGCTCTCTCTCGCATATTTGGGAGCACCCTTTTTTGCAAAAAAGTAAAATCGCCTTGCCAAGCAATTTTTGAACATGTGCCTTTTCTTGATGTTATAAAAAGTTATTTCTAACAATTGCCAACACAACAAAACACTGTAACGTTGCTGTTTTTCATCTTAGCCAGGTATCTCTGAGAAGGGACAAACTCCAAGCAATCAGGTTTGTCCAGGAGACCACAGTGACCCATTCTTAAGATTTAATGTTAAAATTATCCAGTGCCTCAAAGTCATCCTCTTCCAGGGGAAGGACTCTGGGAACCTCTGGATTCAAAGACACCCAGGAATACAACAAAACCATGCATATCTTCACTCATGCTATGGCCATAGTAGGAGGCCTTGTCCTAGCAAACTGCTTACTTACTTTGAAGTTAAAGACATAGAATCCAGGCACATATTTCTCTTTCAGAATACACAATGCTGAGCTGGGTGTGGTGGTGCATGCTTGTAATCCCAGTACTTGGGAGGCTGAGACTGGAGGATCTGGGTTTGTGGCCAGCCTCAGCTACCTAGTGAGGCCCTCCGCAACTTAGGGAGATCCTGTTTCAAAATAAAGAATGAAAAATAGGGCTGAGGGTGTAGCTCAGAGGTAGAATGCCCTGAGTTCAATCCCCAGTACCGCAAAAAAAAAAAAAAAAAAAAAAAAAAAAAAAAAAGAATACACAATGCTAATAGCTGGGTCTGGTGATGCATGCCGTAACCCTAGTACTTGGGAGGCTGATATAAGAGGATTGCAGGATTCCAGGACAGCTTCAACAACTTAGTGAGAGCCTCAGAAATTCAATGAGACCCTGTTTCAAAATAAAATAGGGCTGGTGGTGTAGCTCAGAGGTAGAATGCCCCTGGGTTCAATTCCCAGCAACACACACACACACACACACACACACACACACACACACACAATTAATAATAATAAAATTGAAATAAAATGCATTCGATGGAACTTTTACGTTTCTATTAGGTCACAAATTGTTACTTCAACTGAGTCACTTAATGAACTCCTCCAACAATGCCCTTCAGAATTCCACCTGAAAAACCCATAAGTGAGTCTCTATCTTGCCCTGGCCCCTTGGCCAGCTCACATCTCACAACAAATTTAGCATTGTCTTTTCATATATGTGTATGGGGTATGGATGCGTACAGTTATAATTAGTTAATGAGAAACTAAGCCAAGCCTAGTAAAAAATATTTCCCAATATTAGTTCTAGAAATTTGGTTGTATTGAGAATATGTAATGGGCATATGCAGAATAGGGCAAGTAATGGTAAAAATAGCTGGGAGTGCTGGCACATGCCTATAATGCTAGTACTTGAGAGGCTAAGACAGGAGGATCCCAGGTTTGAGGCCAGCCTCAGCAATTTAGAGAGACCCTGTTTCAAAATAGGGGTATAGATCAGAGTTAGAATACTCCTGGGTTCAATCCCCAAAATCACATACACACATACACACACATACACACACACACACACACACACACACACACACAGTGGCAAAATATTCGAAAAGACAGTTTACAATATAATATATTTAAATATGTTCTTAAATCTTCAGTGGCACACAAGCACACACACACATATGCATGATATTGTTATTGCAATCGAAGAATGCATATTAAAGTCATAATGAGATAGTATGATATGCTCACTAGACTATACAAAACTAAGACGAAAACTGACAGTACTATCTGGCAATACTGCTGGTGTAGGTGTGGGGAAATTAAAGTCATGCATTGCTGATGGGAGTGGAAAACCATCCATCCAGTTTACAAAAGTACTTGGAACTTTCTTGTGCAGTTAAATACATACCTACCATATGATTCTGAAATCCCATTGCTAGATAGTTCCCCTAAAGAAATAATAATTGGTGGGGTTCAGTGGTGCACACCTATAATCCCAGCTTCTTAGGAGGCTGAGGTGGGAGGATTGCAAGTTTGAGGCTAACTTGGGTAATTTAGCAAGATCCTGTCTCAAAATAAAGGGGAAGGGACTGGAGCTGTCACTAAGTGGTAAAATGATTCTTAGTTCAATCCCCAGTACACCAAAAGAAAAAAGATATAATAATCACTAGTCAAAGGTGACTTTCTGTGTTGTTTGATAAAGAACTACAAGTCAGTATTAATTG
Source organism: Graphiurus murinus (assembly GCA_004027655.1). Lineage (NCBI taxonomy): Eukaryota > Metazoa > Chordata > Mammalia > Rodentia > Gliridae > Graphiurus > Graphiurus murinus. Next base: position 12,910 of record PVLC010037452.1, read on the forward strand.
CTTTCAGTGATGTGTGAAATATGCAAGTTTTCCAAAGATGATCTCAACTCCCTATGCTAATATTGTCACTGTACTTTCAGGTGACATGATAATCAATTCCCAGCAGGAGAGATCACAGAGCCTCAACCATTTATCTTGGGTTCAGATGTCCCTCTCCACTTCTGCACAGAGTTGCATTGGCACCCACTGTTCCAACTACAGATGTCATTTGGTAAGTGTCTCTTTTTCAGATAAGTGACAGATTTTCAGGAATCATATTACAGAAAATCCAGATAAACATATGCATATATATGTGTGTGTGTGTGTGTGTGTGTGTGTGTGTGTATACATATATAAAATGTTTATTTACACAACATACATGGATACATACACTTGTGTGTACATGTGTACCTATGTCGGTATGCTTTCTAGGGTTGGACACAGACATATTTCTGCATACAGGGAGAAATGACCCTTCTGAGAAAAGCTAGTGCCCACTAAGCCGTCTCCTGCCTGCTTTGGGGCTGCCTGATCTCTGCTTAATCCTATCATCTTGCCTGAGTCTCTCATTGCCCCTGACTAAAGAACCATCAGCTTGCTGAGTTTGCTTGTATGACCAGCATTCCAAAGAGGAACCAACAGTCCCTGCATACATGGAAGAAAGTAGCTTTCTATAGATAACATTAACTTGCCCTAGTTCCTAGCGTTCCTAAGAGAAGTCAGTGTCCTTAAAGATAATATATATCTGGATTTTCCGACCCAAGCTTGCTCTCAATCATCCAACTGGCTATGTTTGTGGGAACAAAAAGGGGGCAGTCAGGGACATGGTGTTTTGCTTCCCTTTTTTTTCTTTAAAAAATCATTTCATCATTTCATTTTTATGCCCCAAATTTCTCTTTTCAATATCAAATGGTGTTTTAAATATTATAAAATGTTGAATTTAAATCTTGAAACCATAAATTTCTCTCTCTCTCTTTATTTATTTATTTATTTATTTATTTATTTATTTGCGGTACTGGGGATTGAACCCAGGGGGCATTCTACCTCTGAGCCAAACCCCCAGTCCTATTTTTCATTCTTTATTTTGAAACAGGGTCTCACTAAGTTGTGGAGAGCCTCACTAAGTAGCTGAGGCTGGCTGCAAACCTGTGGTCTTTCCATCTCAGCCTCCCAAGTACTGGGATTACAAGCATGCGCCACTATACCTGGCTTTAAATTTCTCTTAAATTCTTGAGAAATGTATAATGTGAGGTAGACATTCCCTCTGATGCCCCTCACACTTGTCTCCCTTGCCAGCCAGACACCATACTGCTTCCCTTGGAGGGGAGGGGGTCCTTCCCCACCATGTCATCCTTATCTGCCACCCTCTGTCTCAGCTCACATCTGCCAGGTTGCAGCTAATTTATTTCATCTCCTTTCTTCTCTTGTGAGATGTGCCAATCAGTGTCCCCAGGATATGAAGGACAATCACTCTAATAGATGTTCTCCCACCACCAACCTCCCCACCCTTCCCGGTCCTGATCTCACTAGTCTAGTCATTTATTAAAAGGGACATCTCTCTATATTCACATAAATTATTTCAATTATTGAGATGTGATAAAAATATTTTTACAAAGTATTTAAATTACTCTGTTAAATTGCATGATTTTTTCAGGGAAATAAGACTATAAAATATATTATATAAAATTGTATGTATTGGAACTCCAAATGGCTTTCCAAAAACTACAAATCTTTACTTGGGCATGGTGGTACATGCCTTTAATACCAGTACTTGTGATACTGAGACAGGAGAATTGTGGGTTTGAGGACAGACTGAGCAAACTAGCAAGACTCTCAGTAACCTAGCTAGACCCTGTTTCAAAACAAAACATTAAAGAAGGATTGAGAATGTAGCTCAGGGATAGAATGCCTCTGGGTTCAATACCCAGAATAAATAAATAAATAAATAAATAAATAAATAAATAAATAAATAAATAAATAAATACAAATCTGCAGATATTTTAGATTTTTTCACATGACAATCAGATGTAGTCACAAGATAGACACAGGAGAGGTACAATTTTATTACATACATGGGTCCTAGAGAGACAATCACCACATCTCCCAAGGGTCTATGCTGGGAACACAAAGAGGGGGTTCATCCCAGATGGTGGGAGTGAGAGAGAAGGTAAGTTTTTAATTTAAGGCAATATACAAATACAAAAAATGCCCCAAATGTTTTGAGAGCTGAGGTTCAATGAATGCTTAGTCATACTTTGCTCAGGCAAAATTATAAGTTATATATTAAGAGATTTGACATTTTTATGTTTACACCAAGTATGTATTAGTTTTTTTTTTTTTTTTTTTTTTTTTTTTTTTTTTTTTTTT
>PVLC010037453.1:0-15398 GCA_004027655.1 Graphiurus murinus
TCTGCAAGGAGCTTAGGAGGTCTGGGGAGCTGGCGAAGGCTCCTTTTAGTTTGCTCTTCACTCTTTGTTCCTGTGCTCCTTGGGAATGCCACTGTGCCCGTGTGTCTGGTCTCTGGGAGCTGCAGTGGATGGGCGTTGGTGACAGGTATGTTCTTTTGAAGCCCATGTGCTGGGGGAGTGTTGTGAGAGCAAGCTGCACCGGGGGCAGACGTGCAGAGGTGGGGCTGATGGCCGGCAAGGCGATGGGTGAAAGGGAGCATACTTTAAACCTTTGACTCTCAGTCTTGATTCACAGACTAGCTATGTTGGAGGTGGGACATTAGGAAAATTAGTCTCTTCTAGCCAGATCCCTGTATCTGCTTTAGTGAATCAAGAGACAGGACAGGCAGGAAAGAGGAGGTGCCACTTACCAAATAGCGGGTATCTGCTCTTGGCCTTGGCGTGCAGAGGGCTCCAAACAGCTCTGCTCCAGGAGAAGCTGTCCAAGGCTGCTGGCCCTGCTGAGCCCCTTGTACCAATGGGAAACCTAGAAGTGGAAGGAGTATCCACAGCTTCTCTGCAATGGCCTCTGCTTTCCTGTTTGGCTTTTCCTTCTCTGCTCCAGAAATGCTTTCCCATTATGTCTTCCCATTAAGCTGCCCCATTCCAATATTACAGACCAACAGCTCATTTGGAAAGAAATACTCAGGACAAAAAAGAGCTCAAGCAGTGGTTCAACAAGGTCTGCATACTGTAAGCACATTTGCATTTGCAAATAGGCTTAAAATATCGCCTCCATTAATAGTAATTTATGGTTTTGGAGAGACAGGTGAAAATAATTTTTGGCCGAGGGAACTTCCCACTCCCTTCAAATTGTAATAAATAAGGGGATGAACTGTTCCCCTTATATCTAACCTCAATCTTGGAACTAAAGATTGGGACTAAAATGACTGTATTTACATGCTCAGATTCACAAATCTGTATTATGTCTGCAGATGCCATTAATGTTATTTATATGAGCCATCCAATGTATATCGGAACTTTTATGAATCTCTGTTTATTCATATAACTCAGAGTATGTTTATTGAACAATTACTATGTCCTAGGTACTGGGTTTTTAGCAGGTAGCCTAAAAGACATCAAGGGAAGCTGTGCTCTTAAAGTTCCCAGCCCAGTGGAAAAATAATATAAGTGAAATAATCACATCAACAGGACTATTAGCAATAGTGCTTTGAAGGAAAGGAAATGGTTTCATGTAACTGTGCTGATTAATTACTATGTCTTATGTTTTTGTGTTTGATATTTTAGTTACTCTGTTATCCCTGGATATTAAATGGCCCATCCTGGGTGGAGATGAGGACTGGATTTTATGAAATTGAGCTAGGATGGGAGGGGAGAAAATATGAAAGATGAAAAGTTGAACCAAGCCAGAGTCCTTAGGAGAAAAATCAAGGTTCAAACATCATGTTTCAAAAATCAGATAGAAGTGAAAATTGAGTTTATGGATCTCTGATCCAGAAGATTGGGGCTGTGCAGATATAGGAGAGCAAAAACATGTCTCTTCTCTCTTCTCCTATAGAGAGTTGTTTCTGAACATTGAAGTACACCCAGGTTGTGTCTTAGGAAATAGATGCCATGTTGAATATGTGGAGAGGAAGAAAAGTGTGTCTTCAGGACTGTGACTCTTCCCTGGAGGCCCTGGGACTTCACTACTGGGAAGCATCCCACACCATATCTACCTGTCCTCCCCAACTCAGGGATATGAATCCTTTCCGAGTTGCATGTCTTATTTAGATAAATCAACTTTAACTTAACTCCTAATCGCTAAAAATAAGCAACAACAAGCAATTTTACCCTTCCAGCGATCATTTGCATTTTAACAGGGGTTTTCAAAAAATGCCTTAACCCAAGGAATGAGTAATGTGGGAATTCCAAGCGCTGGCATAGGGCTGGTAGGCAGAATGGGGAGAAGGGACCGTCCCTCAGTTTGTGCCCTTAAAACACTTGGTTTTTCTCTCTTTGAGCATGATTCTGGTTCTGAGGTGACAAGTAAGGGGCTCCCCTAGGGGGCTAGGAGGGTGTGGCGGCCTTGTAGCAAGCCCCTTGGGCCTCCTCCCGCAGGCAGGGCCCTTAAGCTGAGGTGCACAGACCTGGAGAGGCACATGTAAAGCTTTGCACCATGCTTACCTTTAGGCGCTCTTTGGCAAAAAGGGAAAAGTGATTCTGTAAACCATTCACAGTTTGAAAAGGAGTTAAGCCTTGACTCAAAAAGGTCTGATTCTAGATACATCTAAGAGAACTAGCTATCTGTCTTGTTCACAAACTTGCTGTTGGGGGACAGGAAAATCTAAGTTCTGTCACCACGATAAACCTCTTCTTCCGAACCAGTGAGCCAGTGAAGGGAATGTACCTTTTCTTTTCTTTTTCTTTTTTGGTTACCAGGGATTGAACTCAGGGACATTCTACCTCTAACCTACACCCGAGTCCTACTTAGTTTTAGTTTGAAACAGGGTCTTGCTAAGTTGCTGAGACTGGCCTCAAACCTATGATCCTCCTGTATCAGCCTCCCAAGTACTGGGATTATAGGCATGTGCCACTACACCCAGTCAAGGAGAATGTACTCTGAATTTTAATACTTTAGTTACCACAATTACCGAGGGTGAGTAAAAGCATCTTTCAGCTCCTTGTGAATTTTCTTAGACATTTCCCCTTTGTATCATGTACATCTTTGTACCTATACACTGTCTTCAATGCTGCTCTCCTCACTTCTTTTTTTTTTTTTTTTTTTTTTGGCGGTACTGGGGATTGAACTCAGGGGCATTCTACCTCCGAGCTATACCCCCAGCCCCATTTTTTATTCTTTATTTTGAAACCGAGTCTCACTAAGTTGCGGAGTGCCTCACTAGGTAGCTGAGGCTGGCCGCAAACCCGGATCCTCCGGTCTCAGCCTCCCGATTGCTGGGATTAAAAGCGTGCGCCACCACGCCCGGCTCTCACTTCTGTGTGGAAATGTTGTGCTCCCAGAGAGAGATTTGCCTCAAGCAGAGATTAGAAACTCAGTCAGAAGATTCAGCTAGAGCTAGACAGAGACATGGCTGGTGAGGGAGTCTGAGGGAACTGGAGTTCAGGACGGGTGACATGTACCGAGTGCCCATCAGCTGTGTCCACCGGACACCAGGGAGCATTTGTGTTCTCATCCAGGCGTTGCTCACTCTCATCCTATCCTGCCCGCTACTCCTGCGCTGGTGCCACCTCTTTATCCCAGGTCCACAAGCCTTTAGTATTAGCTTCTTGGTCACCAGCCTCTCTGCCTTACAAACTATTAACCCCAAACTCCTAACTTTCCATCAAACATAAACTTCTTGTGTGGCTTTCCAGGCCCTGATGAGCTCTTCTGCTCTACGTAACAAAAATTAATTTCCCATTGCCCTGTAGAAAGACCATGGTCATTCCTCCATTTCCATATGTCCTTAGAAATGATGCCAGCTAACTCCATCTCAGAAGTTTGCCAAAGTAGTAGTGAGCATTTTGAATGTTCCCTACACAAAGACATGATGGAAGTTTGAGGTAATGGTTATAGCAGTTACTTTGATCTGATCATAACGCATTGTGTAAATGTGTAAATGTGTGCAATTATTATGTGTCAGCTTAAAACGCACCAAGTGCTGTGTGCATGTATGTTTCTACAACTCGAAACCTCATTATGATGTATACTTATAATGCATCAATAAAAAAATATAAAAAAGAAAACATTGCCAAAGAATATTGTGCCAATAAAAACCATCAAACCCAGGGTTATGACTGATATTCTTTATACATGTACATGATGTGTCTATCAAGAAGGTGGCTAAGTGGTTCATCAGAACCAGGTGTGGTGGTACAGGCCTGTGATCCCAGTACTTTGGAGGCCGAGAGAAGAGGATATGAGGTTCAAGACCAGCCTTAGCAACTAAGCAAGACCCTCAGCAACTTAGTGAGACCCTGTTTCAAAATAAAATAAAAGGGGCTAGGGGTGTAGCTCAGAGGTAGAATGTCCTTGAATACAATCCCCAGTACCAAATAAATAAATGAATAAATAAGAGAGGCAGCAGTTCTTCAAAGAACAGTGGGTGGGCAGGACACAGCATTGTACATTATGAGGACTATTTCATGCTCAGTCATGAAAAGAGTTGTTGGAGAGCCTTTCAAGGACTGAAGCAGATGGCTACCACATTGAGTCCCAAGAAATTAATAGTTGCTAATGTCAAAGGAAGAGAGCAATTCTGAGAGGAAAACTGTTGAACATGGGGTGGTCCAGGCTGAACCCTCATTAGTAGAAGTATCAGAATGAATGGATGTAGATAGAGCCAGTGCTGGGTAAAACTTCATCTGCTCTAACAGAAACTGACTACTGAAATCACTAACATGCCTGCCTCACTTTGTTCCTGCCACCAGGGCATAGTTATGAGACTGAGTCTGAGCCACCCATCAAGGTCTGGTTCAAATACCACCACCTTCTCCCCAGCTTCCCAGGTCATAGGAGTATTTGCTATTCTTCATGTCTTCTGCATCCATGGATCACTTGTAGTCATCTCATCAGACTGTCTCCAGACAGGGAAATCCTCTAAACATACCAGACTGTCTCCCATGTTAAAATTAAAGTGAGAGAAAAGAATGGTGGTGGACAGGGATGAAATGCCCAGGTATACTCCTTCGTTTTTCCTTTTTCCTGGAAATATAATGAGAACCTTAGGGGTGAACTTAAGAATTGTAGAAGTCAATACTCCTCCCAGATGTCTCTTCTGCATCATTACCACACTTTTGCTTGAGAAGTTCTGGTGATAGGGAGTTACTACTTCACAAGACAGTCCAGTACTTGGTCATTGCATTTCATCAAAAGTTTTTTAACATCTGGAGCCAACATCTAGAGCTGACATCTGGCTCCCTGTGACTCCCAGTTATTGGAACTTGTTGCCCTTCAGCAATAATGTATGTACCTTTCCATGGGAAGGCCCTTAAATATCTGCAGATGGCCATCATGAATTTGCTGTCTTCTCTTCTTCAGGTTCATTACCCCCCAGTCCTTTCGATTGTTCCTCATTTGACTTCATTTCAATAGTCCCTAGTGAACCATGCTGCCCTGTCACTTGATAGGTTCCAATTTTGTCAGTGTCACTCAAGTACAACAGACCTCACTAAATGTGACACCAGAAGTAATGTGGTCTAATTAGCACAGAGTACAGAGAGCAGATTCTACACTAAGATTGAATTAACTGGGCTGGGCGGATGGCTCAGCATAGAGCACTTGCCTTGCACACTCCTCCAAAAAAGATTGAATTAAGTTTATTTAGTTACATCACAGTAACGTGATTTTAATATTTACAATGGGTAAGCTATTTCTCTGGTGTCTACCTATTCTGCTTACCCAGGTGTTATTTTAAAACTTAAGCATAGATCTTCATACTTAAACTTGTGAGGTTCATTATGTCAGTGTTTAAAGTCTTTGTTAAGGCTTTAAGACTATTAATTCAGCTGACAGATTTTTTGCTCTTTTTTGTGTCATCTGCCTATCTGAAAATAGAAGTATGATTTCTGTTGCTTCCATTCATAGTTTTATGATGTGAAGGTGGGTGAAATTTTTTTTTTCAGTACTGGGGATGGAACCCAGGGGCATTCTATCTCCAAGCTATACCCCCAGACCTATTTTTTATTCTTTATTTTGAAACAGAGTCTCATTAAGTTGTGGAGGGCCTCATTAAGTAGCTGAGGCTGGCCATGAACCCAGATCCTCTGGTCTCAGCCTCCCAAGTACTGGTATTACAAGCATGTGCCACCACACCTGGCTTTGAAGGTGAAAAATTTTAAAGCAGAGAGTCCTGCATTACCCATTCTGTTGAGAATGATTCTTGGCACTCAATTGTTGAATGAATAAATGAATGAGTCAATCAATCAATACTTTGTTCTAATCCCTCATAATTAATCTATCACTATATCCTGCTGATTATAATCATAAATATTTATGATCTACTCACTTTGCTGCATTTCTGCTAGTACCGTTCTAAACCAACAGCCATCTTTTTTCACTTAAATACAAACCTGATTATATTACTTCTCTGCTATAGTTTCTTTAGTGGTTCACATTGCTCTCTTAATAAAGACCACAATCTTTAGCAGATCCATAAGACAAGTGTCGTCTGGCTCCCGCCTACCTCTTCAGCCTTGTCTCTCACCTTTCTTCTTTTGAACCCTGCCAAACTTCTCAGACCTTCTTTCTTTCTTTTTTTTTTTTTTTTTTTTTTTTTTTTTTTTTTTTTTTTTTTTTTTTTTTTTTTTTTTTTTTTTTTGCGGCACTGGAGATTGAACCCAGGGGCATTCTACCTCCGAGCTACACCCCCAGCCCTATTTTTTATTCTTTATTTTGAAACTGGGTCTCACTAAGTTGCAGAGTGCCTCACTAGGTAGCTGAGGCTGGCCGCGAACCCGGATCCTCCGGTTTCAGCCTCCCAAATGCTGGGATTACAAGCGTGCGCCACCACGCCCGGCTCTCAGACCTTCTTTCATGTGCCCTCCAATCTTCCCTTTGCCTAGAATCCTTCCTAGCCACCACCCCTCCATCTATTTAGTACCTATTCAATCTGTTTTGTTTACTATTGGTGGGTTACAAACTGCCCCCAAATTTAACAGCATAAAACAATGAATATTTACCCTCTCACAGTGCTGTGTGTCAGGAAGTCTTCTATTCTTCATGGTGTCAACTGAGGTTACTTCATGGTATCAAGCTAATGAATGAGTTGGTCTAGAGATGTACTGTCTAATTCAGTGGCCACAAACCACAAGTGACTACTGATCCATAAAAGGACCAAGAAATCTTAATTGTAAGTGTAAAATACCCACAAGATTTTTTAATATTTAGTACAAAAAAAGAGTTTAAATATCCATTAGTCATTTTAAGCTATAGTACATGTTGAGATTATAATATCTTAGACATTTGATTAAATATAGTATTAAATTAATGTCACTTATTTCTTTTAAATTATTCAAGTGTTTTTCAAATTCCAGTATGGCTTGTATTTGTGGCTTGCACTGTATTCCTATTGGACAGTGGACAGTGCTGATCTAGAGCAAGAGTCAGACAGCTCTTTCTAGAAAAGGCTAGATAAGAAATGCTTTCAGCTTTGCAGGCTATGGGGTCTTTGTCCCAGCTGCTCAACTCTGCCATTGTAGTGTGAAAAGAGTGATAAACTATAATAACATAAATGGATCTGTCTATGTTCCAATAAAACTTTATTTATAAAATTAACTGGGCCAGTACTTGGGAGGCTGAGACAGGAGGATCTGGGTTTGTGGCCAGCCTCAACTATTTAGTGAGGCCCTCCCCAACTTAGTAAGACCCTGTTTCAAAATAAAGAATAAAAAATAGGACTAGGGGTGTAGCTCGGAGGTAGAATGCCCCTGGGTTCAATTCCCAGTACAAAAAAAAAAAAAAAAAAAAACAAAAAACCGGGCACCAGATTTAGTCTATTAGTCTACAGGCGGCTATAGTTTGCTGACAGAAGTCGTGGCTCAGCTGGAAATGTTGACTCAAACTATACATGGCCTTTCCAGCACTGTGGTGTCAGGGTAATAGAACAGTTTACATGGTGAGCTCAGATCCCCAAAATACATCCCAAGAGAGACAGATTGCCATTGCAAGGATTCTTATGGCCTAGCTTCAGAAGTCCCAGGACATACATCATTCTTTTACTGAGTGTGTGTGTGGGGGGGGGGGGGGGTTGGTATTGGAGATTGAAGGGGGCATTGTACCTCTAAGCTACACCTCTAGCCCTATTTTATTTATTTTTTATTTTGAAACAGAGTCTCACTAAGTTGCTGAGGCTGGGCATGAATCTGTGATCCTCCTTTTTCAGTACTCAAGACCAAGTACTGGGATTACAGGCGTGTGCCTCCATACGCAGCTTTTTACTGCATTTCTTAAAGTCAAACACGTAAGGATTCAAGGAGAGGAGATGAGACACTACTTCTTCATGGGACAAATAGCAAAGAATATGTGTCCACATCATTCTTCAAATCTCACTTTAAACTAGTCCTGTGATAGGTTCTCAAAGTCCCAGAAACCTCTCTTTGGTAGCACAATCATAGTAGTAACTTTGCATTCATTTATGATTATTGGATCATTATCAATGACAAGCTGTTTCTGTTCTTGCTCATCACTATATTCCCAGCACCGAGCACAATGACTGGCTCAGTAAATATTTATAGAATCAGCCAATAAATGAATGAATGAATGATTCATAACTGTCTAGTGTTGTTTCCAATGATAAGACATTTCTCCATCATGCTTTCAAACATATCATGAGACACTGCCAGTCTTATTAAGATTCACATGCATTCAATTCTCAGCAACCTTCTTATTTTGCAACTTGGAAACTTTATTAAAAAGGAGCTAAGCCAGGCAAGGTGGAACACACCTGTAATCCCAGTACCTGGGAGACTGAAACAGAAGGATTGCAGGTTGAAGGCCAGCCTCAGCAACTTAGGAAGACCTTCATCAATTTAATGAAACCCTGTTTCAAAAGTAAAAATTTGAAATGACTAGGGGTATAGCACAGAGGTAAATGTTCCTGGGTTCAATCCCCAGTACCACACATACAAAAACAGCCAGCCCTCCCTCAAAGGTCATAATATCTGCTCTAAACATAGCTTCAGGTTCTGGAGCTCTGAGAACTTCAGTGTAGCATGCCCAGAGGCCAGCTGAGACCCAGGCATCTGGAGGTCCTCCCGGTCCCACTTTGCTTGGAGCAAGGACTCTATACACACTGGAGGAGGCAAGCGTTGCCACCTTCCACACTGGTCCTTGGGCTGGACTTATATTTTTGGACACTATCTTTCTCTCTAGTATTGAATGAGAAATCAAGGCTTACACATCTTTCCATCATTCAAAACCTCTAGAACAAACTTGATGCTGAGTAAACTCAGTTTGCCTGAATGACTCAGAATGAACAACCTTCCTGAGACATCAGCTAACGTATTGACATTCCCCCTACCGCCCCATTCCCCTGATTACCACTGGTATTCTAGAAAAAGTTGTGAAGTGGAAATCTTTTTCTCTGTTGCCTTCTAGCTTCTACCTGGGAACCCCTCTCTTACTTCCTGTTTCATCAGATCCGAATCCCCCATCCCAGCCCATTTCTGGCCACCCCCACTGCCACGTGTCCCCTCCTCTGCCTTTTCCCTGTATTAGCTCCCACATGCACCTTCAGACCTGAGACATGGAAGATATCCCTTCTTGATCCCCTCCCTGTTCTGCCCCAACACTACTATTTCCCCAGCACCCTTCTGGGTGTATCTAAACCCAGGCTCACCCAGGAACCCAATTACCTGTCCAGGGTTAGAGCATAGAAGCACTTTCTCTGCCTGGCACACAGTGGGTACTCAAGCAATATTTGTGGAATGAATGACAGCTCAGAACAGAAATGCCCATGATGCAAAGGGACACTCTCCCCCACCCCACTACCCCTATCACAGCCTGTCTTCCTGAGTGTCCCACTGTGATTCCAGGAGCCACCACCACATCTTGCCCTGGGATGTGCTGCTCCACTCTTAAACTGGCAGTGTGTGTGTGTGTGTGTGTGTGTGTGTGTGTGTGTGTGTGTGTGTGTTACTAGCGATTGAACCCAGAGGCATCCTACCTCGGAGTTCCACCCCCATTCCTTTTTTTTAAATTGTGTTTAATTTTGAAACAAGATTACCGAGTCACTAAAGGCTGTACTTGAATCTGCAATCCTCCTCAGCTTCCCAGCTGCTGGGATTACAGGCCTGCACCCCCACACCTGGCTCTGGCTGGCATTTTTTTTTTTTCGGTACTGGGGATTGAACTCAGGGGCATTCTACCTTCGAGCTATACCCCCAGCCCTATTTTTTATTCTTTATTTTGAAACAGGGTCTCACTAAGTTGTGGAGTGCCTCACTATGTAGCTGAGGCTGGCCGCGAACCCGGATCCTCCAGTCTCAGCCTCCCAAATGTTGGGCTGGTATTTTTAAAGGAGCTATACCTGTGTCAAATAGAAGTCAGTGAGGCTGGATGGGTTTAAATCGCGTCTCTACCATTCATGAGTTGGGAGGTTTAGGGCAAAGTCCTTAACCTTTTCTAGACTCCATTTCTTCATCTGTAATATGGGGGAAATAATCTCACTTTGTCATGAGGAACAGGGGTGTAATTGATCATTTCCCCAACTCACTCATGTGTGATGTTGGTCTATGGCAGGTGCTCTTCGGTTTCTGGAGCGAATGCTGGCTTATGTGTGTGTGTGTTGGCAGGGGGGGAGCAGGTAGTCTTTTTTGACCAATTTGCCCTTCTCACACACCTCATTCTGCTCATAGATGGCAGGAATCTCCTTTCTGAGAATCCCTCTGTAAATTCTTAGGTTCTTTCCTCCCCATTCCCCTTTTGGCCCTCTCCCTCCTGGGGTGAGAGTTTCCACTTCTCCGGTGTCTCGTGGCATCTGCAAAACACCATGACTTGTGGTTGTGGTTGGGAGTTCATTCCTGGGGGAGCACTGACACTTCTGCCCCTCTTTGGCACCAACAACATCAGAGGAAATGGCTTCCAAAGTTCTCTGCACTGGACATTTATACTTTATCTTAAAAAAGAATTGTGTCAAACTCAGGTATTTTAGCTCCCTATTTTAATAAGGTCACTGACAAACTAAACGTCCTAAGTGTTTTCTGGGATGGTGTAACACTCTCCAAATTAACACTGGAAAGACTGTCGCTGCTGGGGCAGGCCCAGGTGTTGAGGCGGGACATGATTGCTGTCCCCTGATCCTTTGAAGGGCTTTGGCAGAAGTGTGTTAGGCTTAATCTGGGTAGTTTCAGAGATGAAGACAGTATCAATGAGAGGAAGTAGAGGAAAGGCAGTGTCGATCCAGGGGAAGAGAGAATTTCCAAATAGGGAAGTTCAAAATGATCTTGGCTTCCTTGTCAGAGCCAGTTGCCCCTTCCCCCAACCCCATGTGAATTACAGGGACCATTTGTCCAAGATTTCCCAGAACCAGACTGATTTCATGTAATTATTTGAATTAAAAATGATTTGTTAATTTATAATAAAATATAATTTGATTTTGTATCCTGGTTTGACGTGTCACTCTGGGGGCAGAGCAGGGGAATCTTGGTTAGGTAAGGCATACTGATTTTTAATTTGCAAACAATGAAGGATTTCTTTATTTAGGTAGGAGTTCAGATCCACAGGCACCCCAGTCCTTGGATTCTATGCTAAATAGGATCCCGAGAGTGATTTAGGATGAGGAGGTACACAGAAATCAATCTCACAGGTTCTACCCTTGAGTGGCATTAGATTTGGCTCAACAGATAATACCCAAACTCCAAAACTCATTAAAATTACTGGAAGGCCCCATGTCTTTGTTTTTTTCTAAATGCTTAAAAACCCTCACAACCCTGAATAAAGCGTCACTTGCTTCAGACAAAAAAAAAATTACTGGAAGGGAATGAGGGAGATATTGGAAACCCGCCATTCAGTTCATATACTAAACACTTACTATCCATTTCAGCAACTGAATATATTTGGAACATTGTCATAAAGTGCTAATTTTCTATATGTAAGAGAGCTACAAATCAATGAGAAAAATGCCAAAGACTCAAAAGTGGGCAAAGGAAAAGTATAGACAGTACATTGAACAGGAAATATTCTTAAACATTTGAAAAGACACTCAGATTCATAAGAGACATTAATTTTAAATGGCAGTGAAGCTGGGCATGGTGGCACATGCCTGTAATCCCAGTACTTGGAAGGCTGAGACAGGAGGATCTCAGATTCAAGGACAGCCTCAGTCACATAGTGAGACTTTCAGAAGCATGGCAAGACCCTGTTTCAAAACAAAAAATAAAAAGGGCTGGGGGTAGAATGCCCCTGGGTTCAATCTCCAGTACCACACATACACACACACACACACACACACACACACACACACACACACACACAAAATTGACAGTGAAAACCACCCTACACAGCCTGGCGTGGTGGCGCACACTTGTAATCCCAGTACTTGGGAGGCTGAGACTGGAGGATCTGGTTTCTCAGCTGCTTAGTGAGTCCCTCCACAACTTAGTGAGACCCTGTTTCAAAAATAAGGAATAATAAAAAAAAATAGGGCTGGGGCTGTAAAAGAAAGAAAGAAAGAAAACCACCCTACACTTATTAGGATGACCCCTATTTTTTAAAAACCAGAAAGTAAGTGTTGGCAAGAACATGGACAAAGTAGAACTCTCATACACTGTTGATGGTATAGCAGGTAGGGGAAACAGTATAGTGGTTCCTCAAAAATTTAAAAATAAAATTTCCGAATGATATAACAATTCTACTTCTGGTTTTATACCTAAAAGAAATGAAAGCAGGGTCTTGAAAAGATGTTGTACACCCATGTTCATAGCAGCATTATTCACAATCGCCAAAAGGTGGAAGTAACCAAATGACCATCAGTAGATCACCGGATAAACAAATTGTAGCACGCATGTACAGTGGACTAGTATACTTAAAAAGTCTTAAAAAGGAAAGAAATTCTGACACATGCTACACCATGAAGCATTAAACTAAGTGAAACAGTCAGTCACAAAAAGAAAAGCACTCTGTGATACCGTTAATGCCTAAAGTAGTCAAATTCATAGAGCCAGAAGGTGGAATGGTGATTTCCAGGGTCCAGGAGAGAGGGGAGCGGGGAGTCATTGTTTAATAGGTTCAGAGTTTCAGTTTTGCAAGATGAAAAGCCTTCTGGAGACAAATGGAAACGATGGTTGCACAGCCATGTGCATCTATTTAATGCCACTGTCCACAAGATGGTAAGTTTTATGTTGTGTATATCTTACCACAACTAAAAACAAATTTTAAAATTACAGTGAGATGCCATTCTAACTTTGCCTAATGGTAAAGATCACAAGTTAGAAAACTTACTATATTAGCAAAAACTGGGTGAAAATAAGCACTCTCATGTTTTGTTAATAGGAACATTACCACATAATCTTAGGGGAGAACAAATCTTCAGTATCTTTGGAAACTAAATTCATATTACCCTTTAATCTTTTGGTCAAGCAATTCTGCTCCAAAGAATATAGCCAATTCCTACAGGTGCAATGTGACATATAATCAAGGTGTTGTTTTTTTCTTTTTCCATTGCAACAAAAAAAAATGGAAATAATCGAAATGTCCATCAGTAGGACCTGGCAAAATAAATTATTTCTGTTCAATAGATTAACAAGCAACCGTTAGCACGAGAACGCTCATTACATACTGATATAGAACAATCTTTAAGGTAGTGGTAATGGTGCAAAATTATGTATAGAATTCGTGTTTAAAAATAAGATGAGAGCTGGGCATGGTAGGTCATATCTGTAATCCTAGTTCTTGGGAGACAGAGAGGAGGATCACAGGTTTGGAGCTAGCCTCGGCAATTTAGTGAGGCTCTCAGCAACCTAGTGAGACCCTGTTTCCAAATTAGAAATAAAACTGGTCTGGGGATGTAGCTCAAAGGTAGAATGCCTCTGAGTTCAATCCTCAGTATCACAACAAAATAATAAAACAAAATAATAATAAAATAAAACAAAATGAGAGCCAGGCATGGTGGTACATGTTTGTAATCCCAGTACTTGGGAGGCTGAGACAGGAGAATCACAGGTTTGTGGCCAGCCTCAGCGACTTAGTGAGACCCTGTCTCAAAATAAAAAATAAAATAGGGCTAGGGGTATAGTTTAGAGGTAGAAGGCCCCTGGGGGTTCAATTCCTAGGGTCGCAAAGGAAAAAAATGAAAGGGGAGCCAGGAGTGGTGGCGCACGTTTGTAATCCCAGCATTCGGGAGGCTGAGACTGGAGGATCTGGGTTCGTGGCCAGCCTCAGCTACCTAGTGAGGCACTCCGCAACTTAGTGAGACTCGGTTTCAAAATAAAGAATAAAAAATAGGGCTGGGGGTATAGCTCGAAGATAGAATGCCCCTGAGTTCAATCCCCAGTACTGAAAAAAAAAAATGAGAAGGGAATATTATAGGTCTATGTCTTAATTTTGTCTTGTTTTGCCTACATTAACCCCAAGTAAAGAAAAAAAATTATTAGGTAACAATGGCCATTTCAGTTGTATCTATGGAGGAAAGCTAGTTAGCCAGGAATCCATGTTGGGAGAGAGATTTTCTGTTTATCACCTTTTCCTTTTAAATTTAGTACCATGTACAGTATTTAAAAATTTTAATTAATGAAATAAATTTAATTGTAATTTAATTAAATACATTTAATTAATTTTTAGTTAAATGTATTTAAATTTTTTAATTAAGAAAGAAAGATTTTAATGTAGAAGGGAAGAAATGTAACACACTTTTAGCCCAATGCCCTGCACTGGTTACTATGGGAACAGAGGGGAAAGGTGTGTAGCACAGCCCAGAAGACTAGGAATGGCTTTTCTGTGGACCTCAAAGAAGAAATTTCTGCTATTGGATAAAGAATAGTTGTGCATCAGTTTGTTTTTATCAACACACTTGTGAAGTCCTGTGAGTTAATTTACCCAGTAGGTTTTCCTTTTCATGCTGGCTGTTAAGAAGCTGCGAGCCAATGTAAGGTGGATGGATTACTATGGTGAGCATTTAGCACTGACCTTGTCCCAAGTTCCATTTTATATTCTTGGATTGGGTTTGCTTTTCCACTTGCTTCTAAAGTTAGTCCTCCCTTATTCTGCACTTTCCTGTAAACCACTCTATAGCCATTTTGGCCTAAGATGGAGAAGTGGATGGATGGAAAAGGAGAGAGAAAGGGGAGAGAGATTATAAAGCAACATGTCCCATTTTCTTTGGCTCCACCATGTAGATTAAGTGAATGTTTTAGTGCAGTGGTTCTCAAAGTGTGGTCCTTGGACCACAGTGTTATCGTTGCCTGTGAAAATGGTAGACATAAAAATTCATGGGCTTCATCTCAACCTAGTAAATCAAAACCTTTATAGATAAGGCCCAAGAAACTGTTTCATGTGCTCTCTGGTTTTTTTTTTTTATATATACACTTTAAAGTTTGAAAACCACAAGGAAATCAAAAGGTTGATGTCTAAACAAAAATACCCTTTGCGTGCCCCATCATGCCCGGTACCATTACCATTACCTCTTTTTTCAAAAGAGGCAATACTAGCTATGACAATCAATAATCTCTACAATTTAATTACCTAGCACAACAAAAGTTTATTTTTTTGTTGAAGTCACAGTCCAATTTGGAACAGGTGGGGGAGGGGTGGAAAGAGCTGTTGTACTAATTTATTCAGCAAACCAAGTCTCTTCCTTTGTGAGGCTTTGCCACTTTCAGGCTCTTGGACATTCCCCCTGAATCCCCTGCATCTAAGAAGATATAAGAGAGAGCAGGGAGGAGACTTTAGTGGCCATGTCTGGAAGTGACATCCATTTTTT
>PVLC010037454.1:0-15130 GCA_004027655.1 Graphiurus murinus
AAGCATGCTATGTAGTCTTGCTTCCAAACTGCACTGCCTACATCACAGACTATGTAGAGTGCTCTGGGTGCTATTGTGGATGAAACTCATTACCTAGAAGAGTGCTTGCCAGAGACCATGGGCTTCCACTGCACAGTCTCTCCACAGACCCAATCTGCTTGGGTGGATCTTCTCCATATATGCTTGTCTTGGACTGTTTCCTGTTGCTGTAACAAAAATGCCTGAAATGGTGTCACTTATAAAGACTAGAAGTTCATTTGGCTCATGGTTCTGGAGACTGGAAAAATCCAAAAATATGGTAGCAGACTCTGCTTGCTGTCTGGTGAGGCCCTTCGTCTGCATCCTAACTTCATGCAGGACATTACAGAGATGGAGGAAGCACACCAGCTCAGATCTCTTCTTCTTTTCTGATAACGCCACCAGTGCCATTATGGGGACTCTACCATGACAATCACGTACCTTCCCAATTACCTCCCAAAGGCCCTCCTCATTAGCATATAAATTGGGGAGTTAGCACATGAACTTTGAGAGGGACACACAGCATTTGTTTCAATGATAGGATCCATTTCCTAAGTGAATTCCGTGTCTCTAGTATAAGATCCTACAGGGTTTAATCCTCAGCAGAACCACATCCAAGCAGGCCATCATTTTAAACTTAATAACAAGTCTCTGCCTTCTTCATTTAAGAAATACTATTAGGAAATGCCATGAGCGAAGCATTATTTAATTGTGTCAACAGACAACAATGACAAAAGTACCGACTTTTCAATCTACCAACACTGCCCATCCTGAAGTTTCTCTTCAAATGCAAAGGCATAAAACAATAAGTAAACAAATAAAACAAAGGCAGACATTGAGAATCAAGAAACAAAGAAAAAAAAGTATAAATCAAGGGTTTCTGGGAAGCCTGTTCTCAATTCTCACCTAATAGAACAGAGTCGACATCAGGAGATGGGCAGCTGACGGGGACAACTCTGAACGAGTCTCACATGTGAGCACAGAACCACAAACTCTCAGGGAAATTCACTGCCTCCCCCACAACCCCAACACATGCACAGTGATCAGACCTTTGTCTTGGTCCTGCTTCCTTCCACTGAGTGGAAGAATATTCCTTTGTGACTATCATACCATGGTCTCTGCTACAACCTTCTACAGAGGTAGGACTCTGGGTCTGCTGGTCCAGGCACTAAACCTTTGTCACATTCAGTGGGCAAGGCTGATGCAGAGATCATCAAATTGTTTCTAGTTAGAAAATGGAGGGGGGGTCAGGTAGGGCAGGGGAAACAGGAGGAGGTGGAGAAAGTTGGGTCTGGGGACCCACAGATGGAGGGAGGGAGAAGAGAGGCAGAGAGCCCTGAAGAGAAGGGCATGTGGAGCAGGGGTCTAGGCAGCTTTTCTAGACAACATGGCTTCCACTCCCTCTTCCCAAAGGAGGAGATAACAAGTGTGGGCATCCCTCCCCAGTGCTGCGGTTGGATATGTGTTTCCCCGAGACCCATACCCTGGTTGAGATGGGCACTAGCAAGAATTCTGCTTTACTTAGATTCTATAGATTGTTCCCTTGCTCAGGAATATGTCCCCGACTTCTCCCCACCCCCCCACTACCCCCAGACAGAATTTTCAGTCACAGTCAGGATCCAGAAAGTGACAGACAAATAGATCCTTGAGAAAGCATTTGAAACCCTCAAGAAGACGTTTTGCAAAATCAAATAGAATCATGTTCAGACGTTAATTTGGAGAGTATGAGGATTATTAATCAGAAAACAGTCAGAATAATCTAAGCAAATTGTGGTTGCTTTGAGTCAGAAATGAATGTAAGCTTCTGCCCCCAAAGCTAGCAGGTCATTATGGGATTAAGATGTAAGTAACAGCCACAGGCACCTTGGAAATGCCTTTATCAGGAAAGGTGTAATTAAAGCTTCCCTTTACTTAGGTCTCTAGAAACTTCTATGTCATCTATACTGATTAGAACTGGAGATGAGAAAGACATGAGGTGGTCAGAGAGACGAATTCTTTTGAACTGCACTCTTATCTGCACCTGACGTGTTTTATATTCTGAGCCTTTTAAAGAAAGGAGATAAAACCCACCAGTTTCATTCAGTGGTCTCCAGGCCCTCAGATACTCAGATGTTGCCTAAGAGAGGTAGTATCTTGCATATGTTTGGATATCCCCCTCATTTTCTCTCTGTCTCTCTCTCTCCCTCCCTCTCTCCCTCTCTCCCTCTCTTTCTCTCTTTCTCTCTCTGAAAGGTAGGGAATTTATAGTTTAAGGAGAAATTGTTTGAATAATGAATCGTCAAGATGGGCATGGGGGGATGGCAGCTGACAGCAAGAGAGGATTTCAGACTGGGTCAGAGGAAGGCACTCCTCTTCCATTCTACCATCCCCTGCACTGGCCCACCTTAAGACTGAGTTTGACCATGCAGATGGGCCAAAGGGAAGGTGACAACCCACTGCAAACTCCAACCTCAGGACCCTAGCCCTTCTCCTGACCTCGGAGTGGGGAGAACTGAGTCCCTGCCTTTCCATCCCAGCCTGTCTTCCAGCCCCTCCGTGCCTGGATTGCAAAGCTGAAAGGATAGACTTCAATTATTTCATTTTGCGAAGGTTAAAAAGGTTCTTGTAAATGACTGATGCAAATACTGGAAACCCGGTTAAAACAACTGGATACCAGATGGCAAAGGAAAGTGGTTTACTGTAAAAGTGTTACAGAGTAGGAGCTCATTTACAAGAAGCAATTACACAAACAGCCCTAAGTATCCAAGATCCCATAAAAGGGCAGCTGGGCAGAAGCATGGTATGAGCTGTTCTCCTGTGAGTTCCACCCTGCCCTGGACAACTTCACCGGTGGGAATGGTCACCTTTCTCCTTGCTCCCTTCCCTGACCTGCCAAGAAGCAAGGAGCTACATCTTTAGAGATACTGTATCCATCACTCGGCTGCCTGGGGGAGTTTCCTAATAAGAGAAATTTAACAATGTAAGGAAAATAGGTAGCTATCATCAACAACAGTACAGGCTGGAGAACTTGAAAGGAAGAAGAGAAAAATCCCTTTGTAATCAGAATGTCTTCCCTCTCTCCATTTCTCTTTAAATGGAGAATGAGTAAAATGCTCTCTACCGTTTATGCTCTTTCATAGGTATGCTCCCGCGTGCATGTAGATTCAGTATATACATTGCAAGAGCAGTTTACAAAGCAATAGCTGAGAATTGTGACATTTCAATTGGTTACTGGGCACTCCTGTCCCTTCTGGACTGACCTGCCTGCCCTCCGCCTCACTAAGTCCTCTGTGCTCACCCTTATCCTAGGTCCCTTCCCCACGCGCCATGAGTGCCCCAGGATCAGTTTTCTGCCTTATCTCACTTTGGCTAGACTGGGTCGACTTCCCCACGTGGTTCTCAAACCTCAGTGTGATCCATGCCGGGGGAGAGACCAGATACTCACCTGATCCACAGCCCTGGCACAAGTGGTAGCATGTATTTTATGAATTTTTAGGGAGGATTTCTATAAACCCATAGACCTCCCACCAGAGCTTTCCTTTGGGAAAAATACAATCAAACAAGAATGTAGGTTGC
Source organism: Graphiurus murinus (assembly GCA_004027655.1). NCBI lineage: Eukaryota > Metazoa > Chordata > Mammalia > Rodentia > Gliridae > Graphiurus > Graphiurus murinus. Next base: position 3,574 of record PVLC010037454.1, read on the forward strand.
ACCTTGCCAAGGTAGTGGAAGAAATACTTTTATGGACTTGGGATTTCCAGGGCCTGGAAACTTTCCATAATAACCATTCAGAGGGCCAAATAAGATGTCTGCTGGAAAATTTTTATCCTGGAAAAACCAGGGCTAGAAACCGATCCACCATTCTGCTATTTGGACCCTTTTAGCTCCCATAGACCCTGGTCCAACAGAAGGTGCTTCCAGAGACCACAAGACACGCTGAAACAGAGCTGGCAGGTGAGAACCAGAAGCAAGCATCCTATCCCCCAGTGTTCAGTGACTAATGAATGGATAAATAAAATGGAGTAAGTCAACCCCAGTGGCGCACACCTGTAATCCCAGTACTTGGAAGGCTGAGACAGGAAGATCATGGGTAGGAGAATGTCTCAACAATGGATTGAGACCCTGTTTCAAAATTTTAAAAAAATAAAATAAAATAGGGCTAGGAATGGAGCTCAGAGGTAGAATGCTGCTGGGTTCAATCTCCAGTACTACATAAAAAAATCAAATCGAAGCCGGGCGTGGTGGCGCACGCTTGCAATCCCAGCATTCGGGAGGCTGAGACCGGAGGATCCGGGTTCGAGGCCAGCCTCGGCTACCTAGTGAGGCACTCTGCAACTTAGTGAGACTTGGTTTCAAAATAAAGAATAAAAAATAAGGCTGGGGGTATAGCTCGGAGGTAGAACGCCCCTGAGTTCAATCCCTAGTACCACACACACACACACAAAAAAAAATCAAATCAAATAATAAAATAAAATGGGGTATATCCATGCAATAAAACAGTATTTATGCCCCTGAGTTCAATCCCCAGTACCACAAACAAAAAAATTAAATTAAAAAAAAGCAAAAATAGGAATAGTGTACTATTCTGTGCTACAACCTGGATAAAACTGGAACATACTATGCTAAGTGAAAGAAACCAGACACAAAAGGACCAGGTATCCTATGATTCCATTCCTATGAAATGCCCAGAAAAGGGGAATTTGGAAGAGATCGAAGGTAAGCCAATGGCTGCTAAGGGCTGATGGGAAAGGGGTGGGAGTGAGCGCTAATGCATTTGAGGTTGTTTCTGTCTGGGGTGACAAAAATGGTCTGCAATTAGATAGTTGCAATGGTTGAACAACTTTGAAAATATATTTGAAACCACGGAATTGCATTTTGAAAGAGTGGATTTGTGGAATTTATGGAATGTGAGCTACATCGCAATAAATCGAAGCATATGTGAGGGTTCTGCTTCACAGGGTCACTGGCTTCCATACCCATTTCAGGGGCTAACACAATGAAACACTCTGTCTAATAAGTTTTGCACAAGACAAACAAACACACACAAAAAGTATTTGACAGATTTAGCTCTTGAATTAAAGCTGATTTGAATCCACATCCTTTTGTCCCTGAGAACTAGGGACATCCTGGGCTATTACACAGCCAGATTCAGAATTCTACTCTACACTTAGTGGGAGCATGGGTTGGAGGGGTGACAGGGACACCAGTCTGAAGCCACTCATGGTTCATCACTTTCATCACTTAAGTGCCTGAGCTTTGTCAGAAGTGGTACCACCATCTACTTCTACACAGGTCACCCGTTATGTCAGAGCCATGTGGTTCCCCTCTGTCTTCTTACTCCTCTCTATATCTCTGAACTCCAGTCTGTTAAGTCTGGAACCTATAGGACTTCCTTCCTTCCTTCCTTCCTTCCTTCCTTCCTTCCTTCCTTCCTTCCTTCCTTCCTTTCTTCCTCCCTTATTTTGTCCCTCTTCTTGAGGCAACAGGCTGAGAGTCCCTCCCTCCCTCCCTCCCTTCCTCCCTCCCTCCCTTCCTTCCTTCCTTCCTTTCTCCTTCCTTCCTTCCTTCTTCCCTTATTTTGTCCCTCTTCCTTGAGGCAACAGGCTGAGAGTCCACTTGATCAATAAGCAGTCATTCCTTACAAGGAATGCTCTCCTCCCTACAGCAAGCAAACCTCCCGGGCCTGTAGAGTTACCCCTTACCTGCTCATACTGAAATCTACCCATTCACCCACTCTTTTCTTCAACCCACACTTTTTGAGCATTTGCTATGTGTCAAGCACCATTACAAAATCTCGGAAGCCCAGTAGTGAATAAGACAGCCAAGGTAAAGGGTGGCCAATGCACAAGTAAATAAAGATCATCAGAGGACTAGTTCAGAACCATCCACCAGCCAATCCACATAGGACACAGAAACCTGCCAGCTCTCCCTCTTCCCAAAAGCTGAATAATTAGATCGCTTTCCTTCCTACCTTAGTGAAATATTTAGGGTGTCTTGTTTGCCTGGCTCTCTTGTCTTTCCAGGAACATGGTGAATTTTACTTTCTTACCGTTTCCAATTGATTGGAGCAAGGTGGTTAGTTCTGGCCAAGGATTTATAAGCAGAGTGCTATGTCCTTCAATTGCTTATTAGAGCAGTTTTAATAAAGGCTTTGTGTTGATGTGCTCAAGCAACATATTGGAGTAGTCTTAATTATTAGGCTTCCACACAAAGGATGGTTGCCTTGAAGAGTTCTCCAAAGCCAGGGCAAACTTTGTCTATGTAAGAAATAAACCTCTATGAAGCCAGGTGTGGTGGCCCATGCTTGTAATCCCAGTACTTGGGAGGCTGAGACCAGAGGATACGGGTTTGTGGCCAGCCTCAGCTACTTACTGAGGCTCTCTGCAACTTAGTGAGACCCTGTTTCAAAATAAAGAATAAAAAATGGGGCTGGGGGTGTAGCTCGGAGGTAGAATGCCCCTGGGGGCTCAATCTCCAGTACTGCAAAAAAAGAGAAAGAAACTATGCTATTAAGCCTCTGCAACTGTAGATGTGTTTATTAAAGCAGCAGAACCAGCCTTTACTCTAACTAGCACAACCACTAAGGATACAAGCTCCCGAGTTGCATCTGGGCACTCCAGAATATATTCTGGACCATTCTGGCACAAGAGCAAGTTATGGACTACAGCAGTGGTCTGTCCCAAATGAAAGCCTATTAATTGAGGAGGAAAAGACAAGAATATGGATTGATTATATTTCATATCAAATTTTGCTGAAATTATTTGAACAATCAGTTACTCACATAAGTGAAACTGCAATTGTGAATGTTTTCAGAATCAAGGTCTGGGAGTTCAAAATGTGCTTCTGTTTCTTCAAGTGCGGGGAGGAAATCTGATGAATTAGGGGGAGCTTCTTGGAGTGGTCTTTCACCCCAAAGATGTTTTTGTATCTAAGCTTTGGGCCTCCAGTGGTTCATATTTGATATATGTCACTCAAAAATAGCTTCCGATACCGATGCAAGGTATGACCTTGGGCTGACAATTTATTTCGGTACCAGTGAGGCCAGGCTGTCCTCTGTCTTTTTAGACTACTGTTTGCATTGATTCCGGTCAATAGCTTGTTTTAAGAAAAGCTTAGGGCAGATTGAAGGAAAAAAAAAAAAAAAAAGAAAAATATGCCTTCCCTTGAGTAAACATGATAACCTGACAGCTCCAGTGGGTAAATAATGCACTTTTTAAAAGCCTTTCCAAATAGGTCTTTATCCAGCAAGCTGCTTTTATAAGCTACCACTCTTCCTAATATCCACTTATTCAAAACTCCTTTAAAAATGTCACAGCTTAAAATGATAGACATCTTATTGGATCTGGGTTTGATGGATTTTCTTTCTCCCTTTTTTTTTTTTCCTAAGAAGAAATGTATTTTTTTCCCCTTTCGTTAGGGAAAAAAAAAAAGTCTTTCTTGAAATCTAATCCTCCCAGATAAATAACGGCAATAAAAGCAGATGGAAAGTGGGAAAGGCCACGGTTTCTTAGTGCGCCATGCAGCACTTTCTAATTGGAAAATGCTAAAAGGGAGTTTTCCTTGGAGGCCTCCCATTTGACTTCAGACCAAGCAAAACAGTGGTCTACTGCAGAGCACTGAGGTCTCTGCTGCCCTTGTTAAAGGGGAAGCTAACAAGGTCCTACATTATAGTGCAGCACAGGAATTACAGAATATGATGAGCAGAAAACGCCTTTGGGTCATCTGGTCAACCCCAGGTAGCACCTGAGTCCCTCCCTATTGGAATTCTGGTGTAATTCCCCACCAACCCTCTGCCCATGATATTTACTCTTGTTTTCAAAGTCAAAGCCATTCTGTTTCCCACTTAAAAAAATCTATATAGCTTAACTGAGTGCTGGCCTACTGTGAGGCAAGCATACACCTGTCACAGACTTGCCGAAGTACATTCATTGTTCAGGTCCTCTGTCTCCTGAGGTCTTATCACCTAATCAGTCATTAAAGATGGATATGGTCAGTCTCTTTAAAGGTCTCCTATTTTCTTAATAAAAAACAAAAACAATAATTTGGCCATGTTTGCATAATTAATATTAAGAGATCCTATGATACACAAAAAGCAATAGAGTAACTGGCCTGAGATTGAATGCCGCCATTCTCTTTCCTTCCTTCCTGCCCCCTACTCTCATTTCCTTACCTCCAGCACCTTTCCATTTTACAGGAGCAAATGTTGAGGAATTTTCCTAGTGGAAGCCACTCAGGGATCCAGCATCAACTGAAGAAAAGAGCACAGGTAGTGTCCCCAGATTCCACCTGGGCGGCCACCTCCCTGACTCCTAACAGGATAGATCAACTTTTCCTGCTTTTTATCTGAAAGAAGTGGAATCTTTTGGAGTATGGATTTTGTGTCTCCTTCTTTCATGCAAGCCTATATTAGTGAGAGTCTTCTGTGGCAGCAGGTATTGTTCTGACTATTTTTAAATCTCTTCCCAGCATGTAGAGTCTTTTCCACTTTACAATCTCTTCTTCCCATATCTGCATTTGTCCTTTCTATTTTTAAGTTGAGAATACCTTTCCCTCCACCTTCCTTTGATTTCATTGTCATCTTCTACTTTCTCTCCTCTGAGCAGTGAACACACTGCCTGTCACCCCTGGGACACCTCCAGCGCCCACTTGAGACACAGCTGGGACTGGCCGCACATGCAGGTGAGGTCCAGTCTAAAGTGCTTTCACGCGAGAGGTACCTCCAATGCTTAGTTTTTTGTGTCAACCTGGTTGGGATATTTGGACAACCATTATTCTTGAAGTTTCTGTGAAGATCTCTTTTAGATGAGATTAACATTTCTATCACTAGACTCTGAGTAAAGCAGATTACCCTTCCATAATGCCATCCAATAAGTTGAAGACCTTTCTAGAAAAAAGCTGATCTCACCCAAGTAAGAAGGAATTCTGCCAATAAACTGCAGCTCCTCTTGGGGTCCCTGGTCTGACACTTGGTCCTGTAGATTTTGGACTTAGTAGCCTTCACAGACCCATAGGCCAATTCTTTAACCTCTGCTTTGTTTGGGGTGGGGCGGGGATTGCAAACGCGTGTGTGCGCACACACACACACACCCTGTTGGTCCCATTCCTCAAAAGAACCTTGTAAAGACTACTACAGCACTTTCCCCTCTCCTAACTCCATGAAAAATCTTGCTAATTGGCCAAGTCAGCCTCAGAACCTCCCCCACCTCAGTCCTTCAGATACCCTTGACCTTGACTGACCAAGGAGGAAGTTGAAGCCTCCTTGCTGCCCTTCTCTAGAGTCACGGCTCTCAGGAGGAGAGGGCTATCATGGCCCCTCAAGGGACCTTTGGCAACGTCTGGTGGCGTTTTTGTTTTCCCAAATAAGAGAGAGAGTTCTGTTGGCATCTAATGGGTAGAAAGCAGAGATGCTGCTGAACATTCTACAATGCACAGAACAGAGAATTATTCTTCAACAAATGATGATCCAGCCCCAAGTTTCAATAGTAGTGAGGTTGAGAAGCAATATTCTAGAGACCTGTTCTAAGCTGTGGAAAGTTTTAGGGTCACCCAGACTCAGCTATTCAAAGGCAAACATCTCTTGGATGAGAGGTACTTGAGTCCTTACCACATTGATTTTATATCATTTAGAAAGTCACTTCTTAATACATAACCTGGAAGTTATTTAAAAATACTGATCTAATGTGGCCATAGCACAGACTTTTATCTCTTATTGTGTGTATGCGCACAAAATTATTTTTAGCCTTGTCTTCTCTTAATTCCTTTCAAAATCGAGTCTCCTCTTCCTTCCACCAGCTTGAAAATGGACACCTTCTTCCTAACACATCCAAATCCAGACCACAAACCATCCATCAGAGTCAGCGAATCCCCTCGACCAAGGGGAACATGGGAAAGAGTGCATCGGAGGAAATTAATAAATGTTAGCTTCCTGTGCCTCGTCATCAACAATAACAAAACATCAAAAGAGCAGGATAAAGAAGCCAATATGGATTTTCTCATTCCTGGCAAATGAAGCACTTTCTAACAGAGATTCTCTCCGCTCAGTGATCACCATTGGTTTGGCCAGCAGCCCAAGAGGTCTCTCAAAAGATGTTAAGCATTTACCACTTACTGCACGAAGCCTTGACTGTGTTCTTGCTGGAAGAGGGCTCTGCATCTCTCCAGGATGTGCAACGGTGACGGCTAGGAGTTTGCAGAAGAACCTCCATGCTGTATTCTCTAAGGCACAGTATGATGGTGGAGTACTGGGTAAATTACTGGATGTTGAAAAACCTTCAGAGTACAGTACAAGTGGTAGAAATTTAAGATGTTTGTAACATAGGACATGCAATGTGTGTGTGTGGAAAAGAGGTATAAGTCAGGGGAAAATTTAAACCGATGTTTTATTAATGTGGAATTTCCCTGGACTTGGGGACATAATGTTAATTCCAAACAACCCCGAGTGGAGAAGAATGAGTGATTCTTTTTATAGTGAACAAAATTCATAAGAAAACTATGTGAATATTCTCGGGAGACTCTGAAGACAGAGAGAAATCAAATAAAAATAAATCAGCTTGGAAATCCATTAATGTTGCTACAGAATACCAGGAAATCAACACTTGGAAAACTGACCCATGCAGATGCAGATTCTGATGGTCCCTTTGACAGTATTAAAGCAGTTGTTTAATGGTGTCGCCGAGGAGGAGAAAATGGTCAAGTTTTCAGTTTGGCTCCTTTCAGAACTGTAAGTGATTAGCTAAATAAATTAATAAATATTTAAGCTAATTATTTTTTATCTCTTCCTGTTATAGATAAGGAACTGGTCAATTTTCTTTGATAAATTTTGTTTGTAAAAGCTGTACATGAGAAAGGAAGGTTAAATGAAAAGGATTAAGCATTGTAGGGCCTTCCTTCCCCTTCCTTCCTTCCTTCCTTCCTTCCTTCCTTCCTTCCTTCCTTCCTTCCTTCCTTCCTTCCTTCCTTCCTTCTTTTCAGGTTCAACCCAGGAGTGTTTTACCTCTGAGCTACACCAACAGCCCTATTTTATTCTTTTATTTTGAAACAAGGTCTCACTAAGTTGCAGAGGGCCTCACTAAATTGCTGAGGCTGGCCAGGAACCTGCGATCCTCCTGTCTCATCCTCCTAAGTACTGGGATTACAGGTGTGTGCCACCATGCCTAGCCCCTGTGGCTTGAAATTTTAAGATACCAGTGGTGCAGTTCAGACATCCTTGTCTTTGTGACCAGGATACCTATGCATGATGCTCAGAGCTCTTAGTTCTGAATCACAGTTGCCTTGTACATTGTCTGTGGAAAAAATTTAAAACTGTAGCTTCTTTTTCCCAACCTCTGCCCAAGAAAGTTCTAAAGCTGTGCAGTGTCCTCACCGCGATCCATCTGGCAACAGCGCCATTTGTGGTACTAAATGCTCCTTCTTTTGGATTGGCACAGCTCTCTCTTGATGTCAGCCTGACTTCTTTCAAACCCTTTCCTCTGATTCATCAGGTCAATTGACATTGTGGCTGAGACTTGACTTGGACTCTAAAGGAGTCAGAACTGGGTTCAGATTCTGTCTCTGCTCACTACTGAAAATGTGCTGGTGCTCAATGTTGCTAACTCTGACTCTACTTTCTTCATCTGTAAAAGGGGCGCAATGCTAGTCATTATTTCTCAAGTTCTTACTGTGGACTAGGTTCTGTTCACAGCATATGTAATGCTGTGAATTCTCATGGTAGCAATGCTACAAGACAGGGACCATTATCACACCATTATACCAATAAGGAAACAAAGGCCCAGTACCCAGATGGAAAATGACAAGACCAGTACTGGTACCTAGGAAGGCCTGTGTTCTCCCAAGCATCTCATACCATCTGAACCACTACACTCCCCACTAAAGAATGATTCAGACTCACTTCTGCATCTGCAACACAGTATTGTCCAGAGGAGGAAGTGAGTCAGCACACAGCAAATGAATTCACATGGGACCTCATTCATTCAACGGCTATTGGGCTATGGTTGAAGGCCCTTTGTGTGTCCAGCTCTGTTCTGGGTGCTGGGTATACATGGGGACCAATGTCTCTGGCCTCCTGGGGCTTGTAGTTCAAAGAGAAAATAAATATATCTTCACTAAAGCATGTATAGTTCCATGAAGAAAAATAAAGCAGTGGGAGAAAGTGACAGTGTGAGAGGGAGGAGGAGTCACAGGGAGAGGACAGAGGGAGGAGTCACAGGGAGAGGATTGTGGGAGGAGTCACAGGGAGAGGATTGTGGGAGGAGCCACAGGGAGAGGATTGTGGGAGGAGTCACAGGGAGAGGACAGAGGGAGGAGTCACAGGGAGAGGATTGTGGGAGGAGTCACAGGGAGAGGATTGTGGGAGGAGCCACAGGGAGAGGACAGTGGGAGGAGCCACAGAGGGGGGACAGAGGGAGGATGCTCCAGGTAGAGCACAGAAGGAGGATACTCCTGGTGGAGGGGAGGACTCTGTGGAGGTGTAACCTTTGAGCTGAAACTCTGATTGACAGGTAAAGAAGCCATGTGAACTTCTGGGGAATATTATTGCTGCTTTTATAATAAACTTAATTGTGTGCTATTCTTTCATCTCAACTAGAGAGCACCTGACACCAGTGCCAGCCAAAGCCATCATTTCTTACCCCTTCTCAACACTCTACTGATTTCTTATCCTTTCTCAACACTCTAATTTAGACAAAAGAAAAAAATCATAAACTATAGGTAGAAAAAAGCCATTTTAAAAGGCAGAGAACTTCGTTCATACAAACTTTGATGACTTTGTCAACGGAAGGAGGATGTTTCCATTTCTTAGGCTGTGGACCACTGGAATCCACAAATTCCCCTGAAAATCAAAGCCACAGTTTTTTCACTTTCACTCCATTCTCTATCCTGCCTCCTCACTCCTCATGTGACTAAAAGCTTGTCATAATCACACCAGAGTCTGCCTTTCTTCTTTCCATTAAAGGGGACCCAGGCCACTCAAGCACCAGCCCCCACTGTAAGATACTTTTCACTGAAGGTTAGAGATGATGCTTTGCTAAGAGGTTCATCAACAAAGAGAACTTAGCTGAGGCTCATTTTTTCCATCCTCACATTTGCTCTAAAGCTTTACTTTTTGAGAGTGTGCTTATTATGAATGATTCATGTTCTGTGGATACAGATCATAAATTTGGAGAGTCAGATCATCCCTGAAAGAAAGAGCTTCCTGGGCTTCTTGGAGACATAACCATATCACTTTGCATGATGGGTTGAATAGTCTTCACCAAAAGATGTTTCCACATCCTAAAATTGCTAGAATCTATGATTGTGACCTTATTTGGAAATAGGGTCTTTGAAGATATAAATAAGGATCTCAAGATGAAATCATCCTGGATTTGCATGAGCACCAAATCTAACGACAAGTATTCTTCAAAGATTACAGGAGTGGTGATGCAAGCCTGTAACCCCAATACTGGGGTGGTTGAGAAAGGAGGATCACAGATTTGAGACCAATCTCAGCAACTTAGCAATCTAGTGAGACCCTGTTTCAAAAAAAAAAAAGAAGTGTAGCTTGGAGGTAAAATGTCCCTGGGTTCAATTCCCAGTACCACCAAAATAATGATAATGATAATAATAATAATAATAATAATAATAATAATAATAATAATAAGGAGGAGGAGGAGGAGGAGGAGGAGAAAGAGGAGGAGGAGAAGAAGAAATGATGAGAGAAAGAGCGAGAGAGAGAGAGAGAGAGAGGAGATAAAGATTTAAGATACAGGAACACAAAAGGTAAAGACACTTGAAGACAAAGTTGTAATCAAAGCTGGAAAGCAGAGCTGGAATCATTCAACCTCAGCTCAAGGAAAGTTAAGAATTGCCTTCAGGCACCAGAGCTGGGAGAAAGGCATTAAGCAGAGTCTTTTCCCAGTCCAACCCTTTAGAGGAACCAAATCTGCTGGGTCATTGATTTCAGATTTCTGGTCTCCACAATTGTGAGAGAAAAAATATATATATATTATTTGAAGACATTGATTTCATCACATCTGGTACAGCAGCCCTAGGAATCAAATACATTTGGTTTGAATCTTTAACATTGGACAGAAGACTAATTGTTAAGAGTCATGTTGGTTCATCAGGACAATGGGGGATGTGACCCAGTGGTTAAATCTGAAAGTAAGTTTCTTGTGGACTTTATTGGAAGAAAAAAAAAATGACCATGGTGGCTGGTGTTTGTGTCTACCTTGGACCCCATCAACTTTGCCCTCTCTCTGGGGATGGATCCTGGTCACAGTCACTGATGTGGGATTGTCAACCAAACTGAGCCAGTCATCAGTTCCATTGCTAGAGCCATCCTGATTGCTAAAAGCAGAGGCAGGAGAGGCACATGTGCTAATTGTCTTCCAGGAGAGTTGGAACATTTTGATTTAAACTGGAAAGATTGTTTAGTTATTGGAGTGCCTTTTCCAGCAAGTTAATTGGTCCTGATGTTTGTGAAGCCAGAGCCCTTCACACTCTTACTGCTGTCAGACCCAAGATGGGAATCTGGGATCAGAACCAAGCCTCTATGTTCTCAATCGGGGAACTAGAAGCATTTTGGATGTGTGATTCTTTTTTATAGTTTGTCCACCATTCTGTGTATTACAGGACTGTTAGCTGCTCCCACCACTCCTGCCAGTAAATTATCAGTGGATACACACACACATCATCAACATCATCATCATGACAAATTAGAACACTGTTAAGGACTTCCCAGTCTCCTAGAGAGGGGAGCGGCTCAACCCTGGATGAGCTAATATCTCTGGGCTAAGATGTCCTGACTGACTCAGGGTCACAATAGAGATAACTGGCTGATGATGAAACTAGAATCTTTGGGAATCTACTGGCTGTGAGACATTACTTCTGTAATCCTCTATATTTTTAAAATTAAGAGTGACCAACTCCCCTGTGACTGAGGATGATCTCAGCGTGTTGTGACATTCAGTCATTTCACAGATGAAACTTACTTGCAGACCAGCCAGTCCATCTCCTAAAGATGGCTTTCAAGGATTCCTGTCCCAATCCCTTATGTTTGGGTAGATAGCTTAACTCAAAGACTGGTCAGTCTTATAATTCCTTGAGGATACCTAATTATTCTGAAGTAAAAGGAGCAATGGAGAAGAGTTAAGACTTAAAGATAGAGCCAAGACTCAGATCTCAGAGTGCAATGGTTTGGATTTAGAATGTTCCCTTATCCCTCAGGGAACCAGGCATCCACCTTGGAAGTGGGGCTTAGTTGCAAAGGAGGGGTGCCTGCTTTGGGGATTAT
>PVLC010037455.1:0-15275 GCA_004027655.1 Graphiurus murinus
GGCGGCGTGGCGCCGGGGCCGCGGAGACGGGCTTCTTTGCTCTCTCTGGTCGGTCTTCCGGGTTCTGCTCAGCTGTATTCCAGTTTTCGCAGCGTTTTCCACCTTTTTGTTGCTTTTTTTCTTTTTTCAGAAAACTGGATCCACGACTGCTTTGAATCGAGCTCACAGCGGCTCTTGAGACGTGTCTCACTCCGTCGCCCGAAAATCTGCTCATTTTGAAGATAATTTTAGGAGGACAGTTTATAAGGAAATACCTCAGGGATTCCTGGGATCTGTATAATATCACAAATAATAGTAATGCCATAAAATATATAAATATACAGAATTTAAAGGTATTTGGGCTTTTACATTGTTATCTTTTACAACTTAATAGATACATTTTATTTTATATCTAATCCTAATCTTTTTTGTGTGTGTGTGATAGGGGATGGAACCCAGGAACTTTCTACCTCTAGAATACACCCTTAATCCTATTTTATTTTTATTTGGAAACAGGGTCTTACTAAGTTGCAGAGGGCCTCACTAAGTAGCTGAGGCTGACTGTAAACCCTTGATCCTCCTGTCTCAGCCTCCCAAGTACTGGAATTACAAGCATGCCTGGCTAATCTTTCTTTTTTTTATGTCTCTAATTTGTTATACTTTAGCTTCTGTTTCTGGGTATTTTTATTTTATACTCTACACAGATGCTAAAAGAGGATTGTGTGTATGCAGAATATACATATTGTGCTATAGACATATTATGTATGCACATGCACAAATCTTATAAACTTAAGTTCAATATGATAGTGATTTTGCTTATGCAGATGTAACAATAACGTGGTCAAATAATCTTTTAAAATTCTCTAAACATCCTTAAATCTCTAGAACTTTGGCCCTTGTAAATCCAAAGTCAAGAAATTTATTCTGCCCTTACTTTGTGACAGATGCTAGAATTACAAACAGTACCAATGGCAAAAAATTTCTACTTTCATGACTCTTATGTCTCTGTATGGTATGTAGGCAGTAATAGTTGTAAACAGATTTAATTTGTTTTATATAATGATGTGCCAAAAAACCCACTTTTGATTCTGTTTTTTTAGCTTTCCTTATAGCGGAGGAAAGAGTAACAAGACAAAAATGAAAACAAAACATCCTGCCTGGCATAGTGACAAACACCTGTAATTCTAGTACTTGGAAGGCTGAGATAGAATGATTTCAGGTTCAAAGCTGGCCTAAACAACTTAGTATGACCCTATTTAAAAAAGTTAAATTAAAAGGGCTTGGACTGTAGCTTGGAGGTAGAGCCTTGCTTTTTTCTCTCCCTCTGAATAGTCTTCTTTCCTTCCTTTCTTTTTTTTCTTTGTTCCTTCCTTCTTTACTTCCTCCTATCTGTCTCTGACTAGCTTCTATTGTTCAACCCAGTCTCTTTCAATGCTTGAATTAGATAGCCTTAGATATGTTGTACTATGAGTTACTAGATATTGACAAAATTCTAACTACCTGAAATGTCCTTGTCAAACAAATATAACCAATTCACAAAATTTTTGAGGCTAAAATAGGCAATATATTTGTTGAGACTAGTGTGAAGGAAAGTCTCTTAGCCAAATGAGTGAGCTTAGCTTACAGTCTGCCTATCTCAGAATAGATAGATATTTTAATTCATTTTTACCACTGAGCTGCTTTTCATAATACCCAATGATTATTTGGGGGATATTTATTTTCTATTTCCTCTTCATAACATTTTGTAGAAGAATTTGCATCTTCTTCTTTATAGCCTTTCCACTTATTGATGTCCCCATCAATTATGGCTTTGAATTTGCATTGCTTATTAATATTTTTATGGCTGACCCTTTCCTTTTTTTCCTCAATACTCCATACCTCTAACTGCTCTATTTTCTTTATCCTATTTTTACTGAAATCTCTTTTTTTTAAACCAACCCATGATTCTAATCCTTACTTCTCTGTCAGTGAGCATTATATATGAAACTTCAATGATTCATATTTTCTCTCTCTCTCTCTCTCTCTCTCTCTCTCTCTCTGTGTGTGTGTGTGTGTCTCTCTCTGTCTCTCTCTGTCTCCCCTTTCGCAGCCTCTCCCTTCAGTACTAAATTTTAAATGACTGGACATCAATTTTACTTTCTGAGCATCTCTACCAGCAGGTACCCTGAGTACTTCAAATCCAGTGTATCTGATGAACTTATTACTGTTCCTTCCACCATTGCAACTCTCCTGTGTCCTTTATTCTAAAGGTCTCTTATTCTAAAACCACCTTTCAGAATGAGTTTCAGAATTATCCTTGATGTCTGCTTCTCTGTAATTCTCCAAGTTCAATAATTAATTACTGTCAAGTGTAAAATCTATAAAATTTGCTCCCTTTCTTTCATCATCAATGTTAGGGCCACCGTGTATGATCTTCATGGTGGGACACTGAAAACCTCCAGAGTTTCTATTCACGTATTCTGTGGTAGGTGTGACATCTGCTAAAAATATGAAGAATTATCTTTCTAAAGCTTTTATTTAGCTCATTATTTCCTTCTAATAAAAAAATGAATATGGGAAGATGGAAAGTTCTCAGATTATTTCACCTAATAACCTTTGAAAAGTACTGATACACCTTTCACTAGATGAGTAACCTCAGGCAAGTTATTTAGCATCTCTGAGAGTCAACTTTTTGTGTTCTCTAAAAATAATAGCAAGGAAGGCAATTTTTATCTGCTATAAAAAATTGAGCACAACTCTTTCTGGAGAAAAAATTCTGCTTATGGTTATGATAGGGAATTTTGAATAGCAGTGAGCAGAATGAGGGTCTTAGAAACTTGGTCTACTGAGCCTCCAAGAATGAAGGTGGCATAAGAATATAAAAGAATGCCAAATGTTAGTCTTTCCTGAATCAAAATTTGCTTAACACTGGACAAAGTAGATAGGATAATCCATAGAAATAGCTATGTAAATATAAATATGGAAGATTTAAAATGTGCAATCATCCTTGTCCTTGCTCACTTTTTGGGGCAAACTTAAAGAATAGGCTAGGGATGTTGCTCAGTGGTAGAGCACTTGCCTAGCATGCATGAGGGCCTGGGTTCAATCCTGATTTACTAAAATAAAAATAGAATCAAGTCACTCTGCATAATACATTACTAATTTAGTCATTATAGTTGTTTTTAACCCTGCTTCTAGACCATATTTGGACTTGGACTTTTGTGAAGATAGGTAGTTTAGTGGAATTAGTACTGTCAGGAGAATTTGTTGGTAGAGTATGGTGTTATGGTATGGATATGCAATGTCTCCCAAAGTTTTGTTTTGAAAGTGTAGTCCTCCCTAATGAAGCAAGGTTTAGCAGTGGGGATTTCAAGCAATGATTGACTCATCAGGGCTCTGACCTCACCCGTGGATTAATCCATTGGTAATTGAACATACTACTTGGAGACAGGAAGTACTTGGGAAAAGGATGTCAATGGAGTGTGCCCTGGAAGGATTTATCTTGCTCCCACATTCTCAACCCAGGCTTCCAACAATTGAACAGATTTCCTCCATCCCAGTCTTCTACCATAATGTTTCTACTTTGGAATCAGCCAACTATGAGCTACATCCTCTGAAACCTTAAGCCTAAATAAATTTTTCCTCCTCAAAGTTGTACTTATCAGGTATTTTGGTTACAGCAACGAAAAGCTAATTTACACCTAGCATATATGAGGCACTGATTTCAATCCCCAGAATTGGAAGAAAAAATAGAATAAAGACACTCTAGATAATAAATTATCAATTTAGTTCTTAAGGATTTTTTTTGTTTGTTTGCCAGATTGCACCCAGGAGTATTCTACCTAGGAGCTACACCCCCAGACCTATTTTTTGTAATTCTTTATTTTGAAACAAGGTCTCACTAAGTTGCAGAGTGCCTCACTAAGAAGCTGAGGCTGGCCTCGAACCTACTATCCTCATGTCTCAGCCTCCCAAGTACTGGGATTACAAACATGCACCACGACGCTCAGCCTTAAGGTTATTTTTAACCCTGCTCACATACCACATTCTGAATTGAACTTCTGTGAGGATAGGTGGTACAGTAGAATTAACAGTGACAAGAGAATATGTTGCTAAAGAATGATGTTTGTAAACCATTCATCTTTTTTTTTTTTTTTTTCTGCGGTACTGAGGATTGAACTCAGGGGCTTTCTACCTCCGAGCTACACCCCTAGCCCTATTTTTTTATTCTTTATTTTGAAACCGAGTCTCACTAAGTTGCTGAGTGCCTCACTAGGTAGCTGAGGCTGGCCGAGAACCCAGATCCTCCGGTCTCAGCCTCCCGAATGCTGGGATTACAAGCGTGCGCCACCACGCCCAGCTACCATTCATCTTAAACTGTGACTGAAATTAGGTAATTAATTTGCGTGGCCAATAGTTAATTTAATCAAAGTTTACAAGTGTTAAAATGGAAAGACTATCTTAAAATAATTATCTTTCTCCAGTTAATTGAGCAAGTACTAAGTGTTTTCTTATGATAATTAAAAGTGTTGTTTTTATAGATAAACTGGAGCTTCAAGATTCCCCCTATCTTTTTCCCCCTCAACCTTATACCAGCTAAAGTAATTTCTATAATTAAGATAAGTAATGACATTAAGTCATTTCTGGAAGGAAGAAAATGTAATGGATGATGAATATATTATTTTAAAAACTGCATCAGCTTTTCCAAAGGTTTTTAAAATTATTATTATAGACTTTTACTTGGAAAATGATATTTCAAATGATCTAAGCACATCTAATCATCTACCTACTAGGACAAAATAAATTAAACTGTACTATTAAAACATATAATCTTGAACTTGGTCTGGTGAAATGTGCCTGTAGTTCTAGTACCTGGGAGATTGAGGCAGGAGGATCATAGGTATGAAACCAGTCTAGGATAACATAGTGAGACTGAATTTCACAAAAAAAGGGGAAATGGGCTGCAAGTATAGCTCAGAAGTAGAATGCCTCTGGGTTCAACTGCCAATAAAGCAAAGCACACACACACACACACAATTCACACAAATATGTAATCTTGTATAAAATACATTAATGGTGCTTAAATATAATTCTGAACTAAAGCTTAAAAAATGAGATTGAATTTAGCATGTAACTTTTACAAACATTTGTTTTCTGTCAACAATGAAATATATTTAGCTAACCATTGCTTTAGGTTGGAGAGAAAATGGAGAAATGCCTTAATTTCTCATTAACTACCGCATTAACCAGTGGTTAATTGTAATTATTTAGCCTGTAGAAAAAGTGAAAGTAGAATTAGGATCTGACTACAAGTCAAATAAACTTTGTTTTTGTTTTATTGATTAAAGCATTTTTAAGACAGATATTCAATAGAGTTTGCTTAGCAAAATTTTAGTAGTGCTTGGCCAAGTGTTAAATAGTAATTGCAATCAGTTTCTACAACAAACTTTAAATCTCTGTGTTAACTTGTAGACATTAATATGTTTTCATAACAGAGGAGAGTATTAGTATTATTTTTCCAATATCAACACGCAACTTCAATTAAAGTTTTTGCATGGTTTTAGAATATATGATTTGCCTTTGTGGACTTTATGTTTCATACTGAAATCAATTGATTCTCTATTTTTAACATGTTCTCTTATATTTTATTCAGAAGCAATTGAAAATGATATAAATTATTTTTACAGATTTCTCCAGTACTGTTGCTGTCTCTTGCTAATTGTTAACTTGTTAAAGGTACTTAATCCTATCAGTTTCAATGCCTATTTTGCATTTTAAGAGTATCTTCTTGTTTGTAAGGTGGGAGAGAAAATTTGAGACCAAACCTTTTTTCAACAGAACTTCAGGAAATAAATAAAAATTCAATTTCAAAATGTGAAAATGTTAATAGCATCCCATGTCAAGTTTCTCATTTTGAAAAACTGTGATGGTTGTAGGGTTTTATCTTTTTCCTGATAACTGTACTCAGAAACTTGTTATAATCTTTTCTTAACAGAACTCTCTCACTAAAGAAGCAACACCTGAATTTGACATTCTTTAGCTTCCCTCTCATCAGTGTCTGAATTATCTATACATTTTCTAAATCCTATTCTAGCAGACCTCTGCAGTCAAATGCTAAATGTTATTAACCTCCAACAAATTAGTTTCCTGATGAATTCATGTTCTTTTTTGAAACAGTGTCAATAAGTCATGCTAGAGCCTGTATGGGAATTGTCTAGTGGCTCTGTGAGTGGCCCCAGTCTACTAGATCTTCACTTTTGATGATTCTGATGCCTTTGTTTTTCGGTGGTTTATAAAATAATCATGAACATAAATGAATCTTTTAATTTTTATTCAGTAACTTTCTTGGTATAACCTGTAAGGTTGGTACATTGTTTAGATCTATGGGCTATTAAACAGAACGCAGCTGTGTCCGGAGTGGTGTTCCATTCATGTAGTACTTTTAGGTATTCAAAGTTTCACAGAAATAAATGTTATATTTTGTATCTTCTTCCAAATAGGGACACTAACGTAATTTACTGTCAATTTTTATAATTTGAATTAATAATGAAGTAAGGAAATTTATTATAATCTGTTAATTTCCCTTTTATTTTCAAATTTTTTTAATCTTCATACAAAAACAATGTCATCTATGGGGTATACATGGCTTTTGTAATGCCTGACAAAAATATTGCAATTTCCAAGGGCATAGAAATTATCTCATTCAAAATAGAATTTTGTTTTCCATAGCATAGTTATATGTTGGAAGTAAACTGGCTAAGAAAAGTAGGCATTTCCAAAGTTTGGGATAATAAAAGAGACAAACCTCAGCAATTTCTTAAAAAGCACCAAATACGGTCAAAGCTCCAAGTGTTGGGCTTGTCTCCATGATTTTTTGCTTCATGTAGGGAAGAAAAGATGACTATTCCTTTCTCATTAGTAGGTTCATGGCTGAGATGATTGTCACAAAAGACAGATGCACAGGAGAGATGCACACAAAGTTATTTGATATAAATTTTACATGACAAGAGAGCTTTCATAAGGAAATGATGGCCAAAGAAACAGGCAAAGTGGTGTGTTTCTAGCTTTCAGTTTGAAGAGTGACCACACATTTAAAAATATGATTGGAAATCTAAGGGGACTGATCTAATGATTAGAAGCTGGGCTGGTTTGCACAGATACTGCTTTATGTCCTGAGTCTTAAAAGATAAAGATGTTTCTTTCCACAGGGTATAGAGAAAGTCCCTCTGGAATGAAGCCTTTGTGATCTACTTCAGAGGAGAAGAATGGAGGGAAGGTATGAAAAGAATTTCTCACTTCTGAGGTCATATTTGATATAACTATTCTGAACCACTTCACTCTCTTGATTTTCACACCTCTAATTTCTCACTAAGTCATGGGTCCATAAATGTTTTTATGATGATGTTTATATTTTTGCCTACCTTTTTGTTTGTTAAAAAGGAAGATTGCTCCAGACATCTAATCTACTGTTGGCAGAGTAGGCCCTCAGGTAGGGTTCCTCTAAGAGCTACTGCTCATACCAGCATCTCTCTCTGTGTTTCATACTTGGAGTGTGAAAGGAATCCCAATACTTTCAACTCCAAAACTTCTGTCATAGCTGTGTTGATGACAAAGAGGGCAGTCCTTTTCAAAATTATGATACCAGCAAATCGTTATCAAAATATCTAGCTTCTACACAGCCCACCCTTTTTCATCTCTTCTGTTATTCTCTGCTTCTTTCATTAGAAATAGTTTAGCTTTTCAAGTATAGAACAGCACGTCATTATTGTAAAAAGGTAATACATTTGTTTTAACCACAAATTCAGTTGCAGAAGAAGTAAGGAGAGAGAAAAAGGCTTTCAGAATAAAATTGATTTTAAAAGTGTGCTATTTCATAAAAGAATGATTGAGCACATATATTTTATTTTTATTGTAAATTTTTTTATTGGCACATTGTAATCACATATTATAATGAAGTTTAGATGGATAGAGACATGCATGCACTAGCATATACTTCTTAAAAAGACTTTCAAAATGAGAATAGCCAGGAAGTGTTGAATTAAGGCTTTATAGGAAGATGATTAAGGAACTCCCCATCTAGGTATGAGGAGGAGCTTTAAACTCAGAAACTGTGACTCTTTGGAAGAGAATCCTGCATGTAAGGAATTTTCATGTCAAGACTCAGATGGAGTTGAGGACTAAACTGGACATATCACCAATGAGATCATTCAACACTGCTATGTATGCATAACATGAACAAGAATATTTTTAAAGATTTAGATTTATCATGAAATTGTATAAGCACAATAATTTATTTCAGTTACTTCTAAGGAATTATGTTTTACTAGTTATGCTATAACAAATTTTGGCAAGCTGGGTGATGTGGCTAAAAACAGAAGAAAATTCCTTCATGCTGCTAGAGTCTAGAAATCCAAAATGCAGGTGTTAGCATGGACTCCAGGGGAGAATCTTCCTTGTCTTTGCTTGGCTTCTGGAATTTTCCAGCAGTTCCTTGGTGTCCTGGACATAAAGCACCATCATTTCAGTTTCTGTCCCCATCTTAATCTGCCTTGTCCTGTCAGTGTCTGTGTATCTCCTGCCTTCTCCTATGGGCACTATTCATTGAATTTCAGACCCGCCTTAATCCATATGACTTCATTGTAACTAAACTAATTATATCTGCAAAGTCTCTATTTCCTAATATGGTTGTAATCTTTTATTTCAGATTGGCATGAGGTTTTGGAAGAAACTATTCAATCTACTACAGGTAGAATTGTCAGTTATTAAATTAATAGCTACATATATGTATTATTACCTATATTATACTGTCCTTTCTATTTTGTTTCATTATGTCTTTATATTCCTATATTCATAACATGTATCTTAATTTGCATGTTCTTGCAGTTATGAACTATATTTAATTATCCATTCAGCTAGCATTTATTTTGTGTCTGATAGTTGCTATGCACTTTGAAAGACACTTAAAACAATGAACAAATATAAAAGAAGAAGAAACTGAACGTAATGGTAAAGGTGAGTCTCTAAATACCTAGCTATAGTAAATCAAGATGTTAATGATTATATTAGAAGAGAGGGGGACACTATGGTGGACGATGACAGCTTTGAAATTGTGAGGTCAGTGATGCAAACTGCAAATGATTCTACATGCCAAAAAATGGATGCAAGAAAATTGGTGAAAAATGATATGAGGAGGAATCCAGCAGTCACATCATGCCATACCTCCTGGACAAGCTGATAGTAATTCTTTGACAGTTAAAAGTCACTGGAAGGTTTTAATATGAGTGAGAAAGAGATTTTAGAATTATTTGATTTGTGTTTCAAATTTCTTCACCTGTCTCAAATTTAAAATAACTGAGTTTCTACTAATCCTCTTTAGTTTTGCACATACTAATCTGTTGTGGCACTTATACTTAATCTTATGTTGTTCCTATACTTTTAGAGAATGTTTCTGAAAGGGAAATGGATTTGCTGAGCACAGCCTATGCCCTATGCTCCCCAAAGTTGAATATGCAACTGAGTGAACTTTAAAGAATTTTTGGAACACAGGGCTTTGAAATTGCAGTGATTTAGTTGGCATTGTATTTGCAATTTTAAATGTCTTATGTGTACTCTTAGGTGTTGAGCATAATCATTGGATTATTCTGATATTTTTATTCAAGGATGAGGGAAGAGTCACTTTCCCCAACAACCACCACTATTGCAATGGGATCAATTTTTTTTTTTTTTTTTTTGGTACTGGGGATTGAACTCAGGGGCATTCTACCTCCGAGCTATACCCCCAGCCCTATTTTTTATTTTTTATTCTTTATTTTGAAACAGGGTCTCACTAAGTTGCGGAGTGCCTCACTAGGTAGCTGAGGATGGCCGCGAACCCGGATCCTCTGGTCTCAGCCTCCCAAATGCTGGGATTACAAGCGTGAGCCACCACGGGATCAATTTTAAATTGGAAGCAGGAAATAATATTTCTTTTATGATTCATCTAATAATGATTCCATCTTGTTCAAAGTATCAGTTGCACTCACACACGAGCACGTGCACATACACACACACACACACACACAATCTCTATTTTTGATCATTTAGAAGGAGCTGGCCACAAGGAACAGAAGGATCTTTCCTGTTGGCTACAGGTAGAAAGAGCACTTTAGGTCATTCACACAGGGAACTCAGTGAACAGATATCAAACATAGAGACTGGAGAGCTGGAGGGCATCCACCAGGATGTGATGTAAAGATATCCAGAAACAGAAACACATGAAAGAAGGAAGGCATAGGACATAAATTATGTGATGAGGCTTATAAGCCTATAGTGGTGGATACCACAAGAACATGGCCCGAGTGTGACAGGCAGTTGTGAGAATAGTTCATCCAAAGAGCCTAACAATCTTTTCAAAAGACATAGAAATTTCTATTAAACAACCCTCCCATCAAGAACCCTGAGCTGTGCCTTTTACTTTTCTACTGGATTCAAAGTAATTAACAGTGTTAACTTTCTAAAACCTGTAGGAAATGATAAGCAATAGCAATATTTTTGGCCTAGAATAATAGCTAAATGCCACTAAGCTAGAAAGCATTTTGTCTGTAGGTGAGCTAAGAAAGAACAGTTTTAACTAAGAGACTGTAAATATATTGCATTAAGAGAGAGCAACTTTATATTGCAGAATCTCTAGTAAGATAGTCATTTCAAAGCCTGAATCATCATAAGATTCAGATCATTACTGGATGGTGACACACAGGAGGGAACTAGTTTTAGAGAAATGTTAAGTCTGACTTCCTCATAATTTTTGCAGAACAAGTCTTGGCAAACTGTGTTTTCATAATATATTCTTTATCTTTGATTTGATGCAAAAAGCATTTACACACTAAGATATAGAACTGAAACAATTTTATAAGGATTTATGTAATAAAATGGGATGTTTAATATCAAACTGTGATAATCCATGATTTTTGGATCTGACACAAAACACAATGTTTTCTAAAATATGAAATTTTTGAATGATATAGAAATTGAATTATGAATAAGAGTTGATTTCTGTACTGGCTTTAGACAAATATGCTTTCATTTAACACCTTTTTATTAAATACCGAAATGGCTATGTGAGCTGAAAGGAATCATCAGTATGGGACTTACATTGGAGTTGGGACATCATCCACAATACTTAATTATGGCAAGACATTTCTTAAACTATTTTTTGTAATGACATATATAAGCATAAATTCTAAGTCATAATTTTCTGGTAGAGATAATGAAGCAAACTGTTACACATCATTGAACAGAATCTGAGTTCAACTCACAGAAATTCTCTTGGTTTATTTATAAAGGATTTGATATCTGTAGTTGACCTCATTCATTTTTGCCTATAGTCATTCACCATTCTTCTGGTAATTATCCTTAAAATCTACCACTAGAGCATCTTGTAGTGTCTATATAAGACAGTGCTTAAACACACACAAACACACACACATACACACACACACACACACAACCTCATGTTAAAAGGACACAGGAATCAAATCCCAGAAATTCCAGTGGTCAAAGCTAGAACAATTATAGTAACAAAATAAATGTAACATTGGAATATAATCCAAAGTATAATAGAAATATTCATGAAACTGATTTTAATATGTGAATAAATAAATTTTGAAGAATAGATGAATACCTTATGTAGAAGAAAACCAAATAAGTTATGTAGACAATTGACCCTCAAGGTGATGGAGCATAACTCCCCAGTCCTTACACATAATAACTTCCTTCTGAAAAGTATGTTATGAAATTGGAGAGAAACTTTACAGTGGAGAAAGACAATCTCAGCCAAGGGATCAAGGTTAACATCCATAGCATATATCTTTGATTTAAGGTTTGGAAACCGTGATTTATGTGATGCTCCTTCCCAAAAGATAATTATGACTTAATCATGAAAAAACAAAAAAACCTAAAACAGATAAATACCAATTGAGAGAGAGTCTACAAAATACCATGTAATTACTCTTCAAAACTTCAGAGGTCCTAACAAGTAAATCTCTCAGAAATTATCTCAGCTAAGAGTAACATAAGGAGACATGATGATTAAATGCAAGTTGTTAACTTGAATGGGATCCTGAAATTAAAAAGAACCTTAGATAAAATTAAGGAAATATAAGTTAACTATGGACCCAAGATGATAATGATATGTCAGTGTTGGTTCATTACTTGTAATATTGGTTCATTAATTGTAACAAATAAGCCACAGTAATATAGAATCTTGGTGATAGTGGAAACTGGGTGGAGGGTATATGGGAACTCTGTATTGTCTTTGCAAAAAAAAATTATAAATCTAGAAGTATTCTTAAATTTTCAAAAATCCTATTTAAAAAATCCACTTCAGGCTCCTTCTCAGATGATGCAGCTTTGATAGAGTTGGCTTCATGCCCTGTTCCAGAGTGAGAATATGATACAGGTCTTGATCACTTGAGCATTGCCTCCTACACAAACACAAAAATTGCTACAGACTGACTAACTAGGTAAGTGGTGAGTACACTGGAAGACAAACAATGGGGATGGAGACCAGAAGGAGAGGATGGACAGATGGACAGCGGGCACTACATAGATGGCCAGGGAAGGACTATTATCATTATATGAAGTGGTGCAAAGAATGTGAAGGGATCTGGTGATAATGATGGTTAATTTTATGTGTCAACTTGGCACATCCTCAGATAGTTGGTCAACATTATTCTAGGTGTTTCTATTAAGGAATTTTTGGATGAAATTATCATTTAAGTACATTGACTTTTGTGTGTGTGTGTGTGTGTGTGTGTGTGTGTGTGTGTGTGTATGTGATACTGGGGATTGAACCCAGGGACATTCTACTTCTTAGTTATACCCCCAACCCTTTTTATTTTTTGTTTGGAAACAGGTTCTTGTTAGGTTACTGAAGGTCTCACTACGTTGTTTAGGCTGGCCTCAAATTTGAAATCCTCCTATGTCACCCTCTTTAGTACTGGTATTACAGGCGTGTGCCACTATGCCTGGCTTCCATTGACTTTTTTTAAATTGATGTTTATTGTTGCATTGGAAGCATACACAATAGAGACTCATCATGAGATAATCATAAATGTACAAAACATGATTTGTCTATTTCCTTTCCTATAACTCCTCCCTTTTACCTCACCATACATGATAGTGAGATCCATAGTGGTACACTCATACATGTACATTATATAATCTGTTCTCTTTCTCCCCCAACCTCCCTTTTCCCTCTCTTTCCTCTTCTGATTCCTCTCCACTACTCTACTAGTATCTCTCATTTAATGGGGTCTATTTTCTTTCTTTTTTTTTTTTTCTAGCTTCCACATAGAAGAAAAAAACACACGTGGTCCTAGATTTTCTGATATCACTGTTATAGTTATATATGGAATGCTTACAGAAAAGTTTATGTATTAATGATCAGAATTAATATAATTAATTCATGAGGGTTGTAATCTCATAAGTAGATAAATTTGTTGTAATAGAGTTACTGAGTAACCTAGGCAGGTGGGTGTGGCTGGAGAAGTCAGGTCTCTGTGCTTTTGTCTTTGAAGCCCTTTTGTTTGCTCTCTTGATTCCAGGCACCAAAATGTGAGAAAAGAGCCTTGTTCTCTCCATCTCTCTGCTTCCCTTTGTCATGCCCGTATATCCACAGACCCTGGCCTCGTATGGACTGAACCTGAAGACTCCAAAAACTGTGACCAAATAAATCTTCTTTCCTCTAAGTTGTGTGTCAGTTGTTCTGGATTATATCAGTGAGAATGTTGACTGAGACAATCACTTAGCATGATGTTCTCTAGTTTCATCTATGTTTTTGCAAGTAACATAGTGTTGTTTCTCTTTAATTACATTATATGAATACCCCACATTTTCTTTATCCACTCATTGGTTCATAGAAACTTGGGTTAGTTTAAGAAGTAGGCTATTGTGAAACATGAAGCTACAAACATGGCTATGCATATATCACTATAGTACTCTGACTTTGTTATGAAAATGAGTGCTACCAAGGAGTGCTACATATTGGCCATATGGTGGTTCTATTCCTAATCATTTGAGAAATCTCCATACAGATTTCCTGAGTGTTTGTACTGATATGAAATACCACCAACAATATATACGTGATCCTTTCCCCCCACAGCCTTCCCAACATTTATTATTGTTTATGTTCTTGACAAATGCCATTCTATCTAGAAATGAAATCTCAGTATAGTTTTAATTTGCATTTCTTTGATTGCTAAAAATGTTGGCCATTTTTTCATATGTATGCTGGCTATGTTATTTCTTCTTTTTTTGTGTGAGATACTGGGGAATAAGCCTAGGACGTAGCCCTGAAGGACACCACAGCCCTTCTTATTATTTATTTTGAAGTGTTGCTGAGGATGGCCTCAAATGTGCCATCCTTCTGTCTTAGCCTCTAAAGTACTGGGATTAAAGGCATGTGGCATTAGGCCCACTTGTTATTTCTGCTTTTAGGCCCAGTTGTTATTTCTGCTTTTATGAAGTGCCTATTTAGTTCACTTGCCTGCTTGATCGAATCATTTGGTTTCTTGATGCTACATTTTTTGTTTTTTTATATATATTCTTGATATTATTCTGTCAGAAGAGTAAATGGCAAGGATTTTCTCCCATTCTGTAGTCTATCTTCACACTCTTGATTGTTTCTTTTGCTGTGCAGAAGCTTGTTTATTTTCTTCTTCTTTTTTTTTTAATTTGATGCCATCTCATTTATTGATTCTTGGTTTTATTTCCTGGTCTTCAGGAATCTTATTGAGGAAGTTTCTACCTGTTCCCATATGTTGGAGTTTGTCCTATGTTTTCTCCTGGTAACTGAAAGTTTCTGGTATAGTTTCTAGGTCTTTGGTACATTTTGAGTTGTCTATTTAATTCTTCTCCTTACAGATATCCAGTTTTCACAGCCCCATTTGTTGAAAGGCTATCTTTTCTCTCATATATGTTTTTGGTGTTTTGGCAGGGATCAGCTGGCTGTAACTTTCTTCTTTGTGAATTATTTGTTTTTTTTTCTGTAATAGTTCTGGCATAGTAGTCATGGAATTGTTTTAGTTTATACTTATCATGGAAAGTTTTTATTTCTCCCTTGATTCTGAAGTATAGCTTTGCAAGATATAGCAATCTTGATTGGAAGTTATTTTCTTTCAGGACTTGGAATGATGTATTCCTTATTATTAGAGTTTGGGTTGAGAATTCAGGTATAATTTTTTTATTATCTTATCTCTGAGTGTGACATGACCTTTTCTCTCTTGAGACTTTTTTTTTTTTTTTTTTTTTTGTAGTACTGGGGATTGAACCCAGGGGCA
>PVLC010037456.1:0-15049 GCA_004027655.1 Graphiurus murinus
TTTATTATCCTAGTTGTCATCAATCAAAGATTTGGGAGTGGCAAATGTAGATATGAGAGATCTGAGACTCATGGGATGGATGTAATTATGTAAAAGTCTAACACGGTTAATAAATAATAGTTATATAACCTAGGGAGTAGCTTGAGCTTCTTAGGTTCTGAGGACCTGAGGTTGACGTTCTGAAAAGATTGCCTATACTGAATCATTCACTGATATCACAGTTTCCCTGAGACTCAGTCCAGGAAGTTGCTTGCAGCAGATTTATGAAAAGTGTCTACAGTGTGCCTCATAAGGAGCATCAGCAATCACTTAGTCTGCATAAATGGTAGAAACATAATAATGGGTCCACTCTTTAAATTATTGCTGCATTTGCAGATTACTGTCATCATTGTTATTGTCGTTGTTTGTAATACAGAGGTGTAAGATGGTAAAAGTATTTTGTATCAAAAATACTTAAGAATTTAACATTAGGAGCCAGGCATGGTGGCACACACTTGTAATCCCAGTATTTGGAAGGTTAAGACAGGAGGATCACAGGTTCATGGCCAGCCTCAGCAACTTAGTTAGGCCATCTGCAACTTATGAGATCCTGTTTCAAAATAAAAAATAAAAAAAATTCCTTCAAGTCTATTTTCAATGAGGCATCTTTTTCAAATGATTTTTTTTTTTTTTAGTGGTACTGGGGATTGAACTTGGGAGGCATTCTACCTCTGAGCTATACCCCCAGCCCTATTTTTTTTATTCTTTATTTTGAAACAGGGTCTCACTAAGTTGTAGAGTGCCTCACTAGGTAGCTGAGGCTGGCCGAGAACTCGGATCCTCCTGTCTCAGCCTCTCAAATGCTGGGATTACAAGTGTGCACCACCATGCCCGGCTCAAATGATGTTTTTTAAAATACTTACCTTACTAACTCACATAGAATTTTTATTTAAAAATTAAAAAGAACAGATCATACAGAGCAACTATAGTATTAACAAGAGAGCTTCAGAGGCCTGGGGATATAGGGGAAGAAAACAGACCAAATAATCTTACATGTATATATGGAATGTATCACTATGAATCTCACTGTCACTTAAGAAAAATTTAAAAGAAAATGAGTTGCAGAAGAAACATAGTTTTGAATGAAATCTGTGGTGCAGTGTGAACATTTATATCAATGGTAGACACTAATAAGATCAACAAATGAACCTACAGCAAGAATTCCAGACCTGGACCCTGTCCATGTGCCAAACACAAGTTTTGCAAAGTAATGGCAATACCACTTGGTTTTCAATAGTAGAAAATACATGCAAGGTACACATTGACCAGAGCTAGCATCTTGATGATTCCAATTAAGTATCCACAGTTTAGCTTCCATTGTAATAATTGCCAACCATTAGATTTGTTGGCATTGAGTTAACTCCATAACGGCATTGGCTATGATACAGTTTGAGGGAAATTATGGAGTAGAATCTGTCGGTACAAATCTTGAGTAGGAGGAGTAAATGTTTCTAGCACACTGTGTGCTTCTATGTCCATCTGGTGTTCTGAAACAAGAAAAGCCAGGAGGTCTACAAAATGTGCTTGATGGTGCATTTGAAAAAGAGAAATTCAGAGGGATAATGTGTATTCATAGTTTCATTTTATTACAATACCTATTGGCAAAGGACACTGAACTGAACAGGCTATGACTTTATTTTGCCTAAAATGGATTTTAGAAACATTTTCTTTCTCACTTGATAAAAGCAGAGATGTGGCATTTTTATTTAACAATAAAAAATTCCAATGAAATTATAACCCTAAGGTGTCAGATGACCATCTTTCAGTAACCAAAATGACGATACTTACTACTCCAGAGCATGATTCATCTTGCATTGCTTAGTTCTAGCAAGTTATTTATGAATCTAACATGCTGACATAAATGCCTTAATGCAGTAACAAAAATAACTCAAAACACAGAAAAACATAAGGGAAAATGCCTTTACTCCTATTCCCAAAAGATTGTCACTAAACATTTTGATAAGAGTCCTCCCACGATCACATATATTTATACATTCAAATTATATGTATACGTTATTCCAAAATATCATTTACATATTACTTTGTAGTCTGCTCTATTATTTACTAAAATAGCATGGACATTTTTGCATGATTATAAATAGTTATAGGGTTATTTGAATTATGTTTATAAACTGGATTTAGAACAACTTTCTAACTTGATACTCCTCCAGGTATTTTTGAAAGATAATCTACTTCTTTGCTGGATGCAACCCCATTGCTCCCACGCTGGGATTAGAATAGAGACATAAGTTCAGGAGATCTCCTTCAGGGACATGGTACTGATGCACCCTGCGTGTCTTCTTCCTCTTTGTGCACCCACTGGGTAACTTATGGGCAGTATGTGGGCAAAGCCCTCATCAAGTGCTATTTCCTAGAATGACTGGGCTATGTCCAGTCATTCAGAAGGACATTTCAGGCTTCAAAGAAACTAGTAGGTTGATGCTCAGTTCACATCAGGGCTATTAGAGATCAAGCAGCTCAGCCAGGAATGGACAGCGAAAGGTCAGTCACTATGACTGAGCAAGACTTTGCTTGAAAAAAGTTGATGTTTTAATTTCCTGAACACCTCTATCATCCTCTGAATGCTTGTGTGGTCCTAAGTTTCAGGGAGATGGCATTAGGAAAAGAGGCCTTTGGGAAGTGATTAGAGTATGAAGGTGGAGATTTCATGAATGAGAGTCGTGCCCTTATAAAAAGAGACTTTCATCCTTCTACCATGTGAGGACACAGTAAGCAGGTGCCCATCTGTGAAAAGGAAACTGGCCCTCACCAGACACCGAATCTGCTGGCAACTTGATCTTGGACTTCCCAAATGCCATAATTGTGAAAAATGGGTTTCTCTTGTTCGTAAGCTACCTAGTTCATGTTATTTTTTTTTATAGCAGCCCTAATGGACTAAGACAATCCTACTGCTTGAAATGGCTATCACCCTAAAAGGATTATTGTTGAACAGGTTAACAGCACCCACAAGCTCTGCTTCAGAGCTTTTGCCTCTTTCTGGTGTCTGTTCCCTTTCTCCTCCAGGCTCAGATTTCACATGTGTTGCAGAATGTCTATGCATTAGGCACAGGCCATTTGGTATTTTCATTCCACAAAAACGTTATTGCAATACATGTGGCCTTTCCCACACATATCTTAAGTTTGCTTAATCATCATCCCTATCAAATCTTTCCAATTCTCCATTTCAATCCTCAGTCCCAAGTTTGTGGTGTGTGTGTGTGTGTGTGTGTGTGTGTGTGTGTGTGTGTGTGTGTTAATTGCTAGTGCCAAGTACAGTGCCTGACTTACAGTAGCATTTGAGAAATGTTTGTTGGATGAATGATTAAATGAATGAAAGATTAATATTTTTAAAAACGTGAATTTCTAGTGTTGCATGGCAGACTTTTTGGTTCACATTTTCCCCCTGAAATATCTCAAATGCAATTTTGATGTTTCATAAGATTTTGTAAGATTAGACCTCAATAGGCAGCAAAGAGGTTTTCAGTGTCGTGAGGTTGGCAAGGAAAGCTCAAGTTTAGTAGCCCAAGATACTTTATTTCTGCTGAAGGCTTAAGACAACAATTTCATTCTGGTGCTTTTTTAAACAGAGGAATTTAATAAATACCAAGGCCATTTTATTGTCACTGTGTGTCCCATGTTTGTTCAGGCAAAAGTTTCTATATGTCTACCAGGTGATGCTTCTCAAGGCTTAAGAATACAGATAGAGCTCCAAGCTCTCAATTTGCACAAAGCAATGTGATATAATAGCAATACAGACCATGTATTTGATTTTAACCCTTTCTCCAAGTTCTGGTTCCAATAACCTTAGAATTATATATTTTCTTTGATGGGCAGGGAATTACTCCAAACAATACACATCCTCTTTCATTTACCACCATCGATTGTATTATGCCTGGTACTTTACTTAATGTTTGCATAGTGTCTAATCCTCTCTACTGATACCAACGAAATGGCCATGACTATGTCTTATTCAGTATTGTTTCACTTGTACCTATTATATAATATGAATTAAATAATTTATTTTTCCAAATGCTTTGCAGCCTATTACCTCCTACATAAAAGATAATTCTAGGAGACTTCTATTCAAAAAAAGATACTTGCTTTTTCTTTTGTTAGACTACTTCTTATTGAAAATGAAGTTATTCCTGATGTTACAATAATTTATTTCTTTTTAAACAATCATTATTCTCTGAAGAAAATAAACATTGTGACTTGCTTTAATAGTAATAACTAGATTCTTTATAAAAATGGATATCACTATGAATCTAGATTCATTTCTTTACAAAGAATATTTGGTCATCTTTTGTCTCTCTCTCTCCTTTCCCAACTCTGTTCTGGAAAATTTTTACAGATTTGAAACTTGTAATTTTTTAAAATCATGAGTTAGTAATTATAGATGTCAAATGGACTTTAAGATACAGCATGGTAAGATCTCTGGAGAGGACCGTGAAGATTCTAGCTGCTATGATCTGGGTGTGGTTTGAATGTCCCCTAAGGGTTCATTGTGATTAAAGTCTTGGTTCCCAGGGCAGTGTTATTTGGAAGTAGTGGGAGATGGGGCCTAATGGGATCTCCTTAGGTAAATGGGTGTCTGAGGCATTTCTTGTGCAACCACTCTGGTAATGTTTGCAAGAGAGTTATTAAAAAAGGGGGAAACCTGGCCCTGCGTGGCCATCCTTTTTTTCTTTGCTTCTGTTTGAGATGTGTCACCATGATGTGCCAAAGATCCCGAATCTTTGCCAAAGACAAACAAATGCCCCCTTGTACCAATCTAGAACTTTGGATCTCCAAAATTGTGAGCTATGTAAACCTTTTCTCTTTATAAAGTTAGCTTCCTCAGGCATTTTCTTGCAGTAACACAAAGCTGACTGACAGACCAGCTTAAGTTCTCATCCTAAAGGTCTCATTTGAAGATAAGAAAAAGCAGAAAGATTAAGTGGCCAGGCCTGATCACAGGTCAAGTAGATAAGGGCTACAAAGTTAGGGCAACAGAAAACATTTTGTAGAATAGGAAGAAAAAAAACAAAGGCTGAAGCTTGAAAAAGAGAAGAGATGTCTTCTTCAACTTAGCTATACTCTCAGTGAAAATAATGTATGGGGGAAAAAATGACCTGAGTATCTACGTTAATATCGGTTTCAATCTAGTTCTTGAATAATCACCATCCATTTCTTAAATAACAATATCAGTTTGGGGGTTTCAGAAATATAAACGTACAAAGGCAAAACAGATTGGGTGGGAAATATGACTTTTACTTACTAGTCAGTCTTGTTATTGAAAACAGTAGTGGTCGTGTGTGTGTGTGTGTGTGTGTGTGTGTGTGTGTGTGTGTGTAATATATAAGGTAATATATATATTGTCTAGCTTGAAAAATTTTACCAAATTACATGGGTAAGGTCTTAGGAACTGTTTCAAAAATCATCAGAGCATGTGGTCTAATCTTTATGTATGATGAGGATACGCATGTGAGCATTCATGTGAGTTACTTGTACCTCTTGAAACAAGAAAAATCTTGTGTCTTTTATATTGAGTTGGTAAAATAAAATAAAATTCCCTCCTTGATTTCAAATATGTCTCCTAACATTGGAAAATGTAATATTTTTGCTTTTTCAATATGCTGCACTTTTACATGATGAACTCTAAAATAAAAAATTAATAATGAAAAGTTAAGTAGTTAAGTGTAAAAGGTCACAGGAAGCATTTGCTAATTCAAAGGTAACATCCAAGTGATGCAATCACATGAAGCTCACTGTGTGACTTTTTTTTTTTTTGCAGTACTGGGGATTGAACTCAAGGGCATTCTACTGCTGAGCTATACCCCCAGCCCTATTTTTTATTCTTTATTTTGAAACAGGGTCCTACTAAGTGTTGCGGAGGGCCTCTCTAGGTAGCTGAGGCTGGCTGCGAACCTGCATCCTCCGATCCGAGCCTCCTGAATGCTGGGATTACAAGCGTGGGCCACCATGTCTGGCTACATCAAAATATTTTTTTGAATAACATAAATTTTGATTCATTTTTTTTGTACTGGGGGTTGGACCCAGGTGCATTTTACCTCCGAGCTACACCCTGGCCTTTTTTTTTTTTTTTGCGGTACTGGGAATTGAACTCAGGGGCATTCTACCTCCGAGCTATACCCCCAGCCCTATTTTTTATTCTTTATTTTGAAACCGGGTCTCACTAAGTTGCGGAGTGCCTCACTAGGTAGCTGAGGCTGGCCGCGAACCCGGATCCTCCGGTCTCAGCCTCCCAAATGCTGGGATTACAAGCGTGCGCCACCACGCCCGGCTCACCCTGGCCTTTTTTATTTTTACTTTTCTTAAAATTTTCAAACAGGGTATTGCTAAGTTATTGAGAGCCTTGCTGAGTTGCTGAGGCTGGCCTCAAACCTGCAGTCCTTCTGTCTCAGCCTCTGAAGTACTTGGATTACAGGTGGGCATCACCACACCTGGCTGAGAACATTCTTTTTTAATTGATGGTACTGATCTCTCAAATGTTTCTTTAATTCAAAGATTTTTAATAAATAGAAAAAAACATATTTTAAAAAAACATACAGGTGGAAAATAATCTCTAATATATACTGTCTTCACAATAATCTAATGTGCAGTAGATGAAGAGATTTCCTCCACAATAATAATCTGTAGTTATGTCTCCCTTTTTGCTGTTGAGGGAATAGATTAAGCACTAAAATGGTTTTAAGAAAGTTATATCTGCTCAAAATAAATACAAATGAACAGGGTGTTTTGAAATTATTTGAAAATTCAGTAACTTGTAGCTGGGAACAAGTTGATGGTGGAGGAAATCTCTCCTTTTAATAGATTTCAGATGCTGGCAATACATAAATATGTATCAAGCAAAACCATTATAATTTTGGTCCCCAGATGGAAGTTGTTTATAATCAACTAGAGAACATCCAATTTATTTATAGTACAGAAACCACTAACACTTGAAAAACAAAAAAGCAATTACTATATCTCCAACCGTGTAATGACCATATTAGACAGAAAAATCACAAATTTAGCTTCATCATCTTTAAATCAAAAGCTGGACTGTGGAAATTATGAATACATTTGGAAAATTAGAGAAAAATAACACTTTCAGAATTATAACACACACAAAAAAGACAATTAAGCTGTTAGGATTATTTTCTAGAACAATAAAATCTATTTGAGAAGAGGCATAAAAGTAAAAGTCATCAGGGAAATATGAAAATAAAATTAGTTAGATAATAATAATTAGACAGCAAATCATTTTTTTCTGTTTCTCTTTTTATTCCATGGTTGATGTTTTCTTACATCCTCCTTTCACTTCCAATTCTTCTTTTTTTTCAGAGATTTCCATTGTTTAAAATATATCTTTATTTTTGTTTATACATTCTTTTTAATTATCATGTGATCTTCCACCAGACTTTCCCTCTCTTCCTTTCTCTCTGTTTATTTTCTATTTTTCTCTGTTTCTACAGAAGTAGGACTATTACAAAGAATCTCTAAGCAAAGTTTTAAGCTCTGAAGGGGAAAGAATTTTCTAAATCTAAGCATTATCTAAAATGGACACTCACCAAGTACTGTAGACATGCATGCTTCTGGTTACTCTGAATTGCATTATGATTTATAATTACAGTGCCTTAATAAAAGTGTATCAAAATAAAATGGACACAAACAACTCTTCTAGTAGTAGCGCCCTTGTTTTCAGAGATGTGCAAGAACAAAAGGGAGAGTTACTTGTCTAAAAGGTTATAGAGAATTCTTACATTAAATAGATAACAAGGTTGCACTAAATAATCTCTAAATTACTTTTTCAGCACTGAAAGTGAAGAATTGAACTTCTACAATTCTCTTTCTTGACTGTAACAGACCAAGGAACTTGCCATGAGGTCAGACCATTCAGTCTTGTCTACAGGGCAAATGATCACCTATTTTTGTTTATCCCCTCTGTTTCAGAAAGCAGAAAAATCTTCCTCCAAGACTATGGAGCAACTACCTGACATACTCAAGTCGGTGTAATATAATTTTTTCCCTATTTTCCTTCTCTGTAATCATGTTATTATTAATTGCTTTCTTCTTTACATTACTTTACTCTCTTCTTGCCAAATGCCCACGTCTTCTGCTTCCCTCTTTCCTCTCCTCACTCTCTTTTCTTTTTCCTCTTTCTACCTCTATTCTTCACCTCTTTCTTCCCTTCTTCCTTTTTGCATCCCTCTACCTCCCAGAGAAGGCTTGCTTGAGGCCATGTCATTCAGCCCCAGAGCTCTGAAGCAATTAGTTATGAGAGAAGGAAAGGAGATACTCTCTGGCCTCTTTCGGAAACGATTACTTCTCAGGCCTCCCTCCCTGGAGCCCCCTCTCTCCAGGTCCCTTTTTCCCTTTAAATATTGATGGTATCACACGGGCAGCCTACTAATGTAACTGTGGCTGGCACTCTGCTGAGGCAAGGGGAGCTGCAGGTGCTGCAGCAGGTAAGAGACTTTAGACATCTTTTCCTTCTATCTGTTACTTGCTCCTCTGCAATCCCTGGGCTTCAAGCTTGCCAAGAATAACAACAACAGCAAAAAAAAAAAAAAAAAAAACAACAAAAAAAAAACAACCAGATGCCTGTCAATAGATTTACTGCCCAGGGAGAAGATCCACTTCCTTTAAGCTGTACATTTTCTGATGTTTATCAGAAGGCTGCTCTGACTGCAGGAGGAGAGGTTGGCACAGAGAAGACTCTAGGCACTGATGTGTTAGGGCTTCTGAGTCGGAGAAAGAAAACCCATTTGGTGTGGGGGGACCCTTGGCTTCCAGATGTTGCTCATTCATATCACATCTTGATGGACTGTATCTGTGCTACCCTGCCTGGTGGTTTGATGGTGCCCAGAATAAGGGCAGTGTGGTTTCTGAATTCCAGTGCAGCAGCACAAAATCCTGGAGAATTATGAAACAGCTGAGTGCTTAAATGTGCACCACTTAATTATGTGCCACATGTAATTTCAGAGCAGTTCTATTTATAGCAGGACTTTATTTTTAAAAAGCTTATATTTCATAGTGGGAGGCGATGCAAATCACTTTAGTCCTTGTAATGAACCTTACAATGCTACTCAACGGAGCTGTAAAATTGGCCAGAACATCAGATGGGTGACATTTAGATCGAGATGGCAAAAAGTACATTAATAGCATAAAAACAAGGCAGGGTTTGAAAACCAGAGACTTCTCTTGATATGTGTTTGTGTGTGCATAATCTGAATGCATGTCATAGATTATCTAGGTGTGTCTCTGCAGAGAGTTGATTGTTTATTAAAGGTAATGTATGAAAGGTTATTTATTACAGTAAAGATGGAAAAGAAGTCAAAGGGAAATCAGGACATTTAAGAGAAACTCAGACTTTATATAACTATCCAACAAGGTCAGATTGAGTCAGATGAATATTCAGATTGAATTGTAATTGGGGAAGACACAAGGAAATGTTAGTATATGAGACTGGGTAGGAGGTACAAGCTCAGAGAGCTGGAGGCTAACACAGGGCTTGTCTGAGTTGTCCATCACAAAAGAGAGGCCAGGGGAGAGGAGAGAGCCTGAGCCTTCCCCCCACTAAGGCCAAAGTGTGCGTGTGTGCCCACACACACGGGTGCCTTGGTGGAAAGGATATAGAAAGCTTACTGGAGGCCTTCAGTCTCTTGTAGGCAGAATGACTCTTAGTCTCTCAGCTTTGGTTATGGATTGGATTATGACTAAGAAGGGAATTCATTTTTATTTTATTAATTGAAAACAGAAATCATTGAGGCTTATAAATAATTTGGGGGCATCTAAAGGTATACACCAAAATACATTGGTCTATTCTTTTTATTTTATTTTATTGGTGCATTGTAATCATACATCTTGATGAAGTTCAAGGTGATAGAGGCACATATGCACACAGCACTCATTGAGCCCTCCCCCAGGACCTGCCCTACTTCCTTCCCCACTCCTCCTTCCCGTGCTCAGCACAGTGATTGATAAGTTTGTGTATGTACATGATGACCATTGAGGTGTTTCCCGTTTCCCCCCTCTCATCTCCCTCTGTTAGGTCACCTTCTTCACTCATCTAACGTTTCTCCTCGTTAGTCTGGACTTCCTTCTATGTCTAGTTTTCTCCATAGCTTCCACATATTAGGGAGAACATTTGATTTTGCCCTCTACCACCTAATAAGGTGTAACTATTCAACTTTTCTTTCCCATCCCCATTCCCACGAAGGCCGCATTCTTTTTCTATTCTTTTTCTTTTTTTGGTACTGGGGATTGAAACCAGGGACATTCTACCTCTGAGATACACCCCCAGGCCCTCTTTTCAAATTTTTGTTTTGTTTTGAAACAGGATCTCACAAAGTTGCTGAGAGTCTCAATAAATTGCTGAGGTTGGTCTAGAACCTGTGATTCTCCTATCTCACCATCCTAAGTACTGGGATTACAGGTGCGCCCCATCACACCTTGCTACGGTCTTCTCATAGAGAGGTATTGCAATCCCTATAACAATTCAGCTAGAAACACAGAAATTGTGCATAGCTTTAGAGTTGGCACAGCACCTGTCTGACTGCTTGATTCAAAGATCAGATAAGAGTTCAAATAATGCTATATACACATATGAAGTTCATATATCAATATCAATCTCAGTAATATGTATGGGGAGGGGGACAGAGCAAGGTGGGGTCCTGAGGGAAGCACACCAAGTGCTGTGTGCACGTGTTTTTCTATCACTTAGAACCCTGTTATGATGTATAATTACAATGCATCAAGGAAAGCTTATTAAAAAGATCAGATTTGTGGGAAAAGTGTTGGTCAGTGAATATAAGCTCTGCAAAATGAAAATTAGTTGCTGAACTGTTTCAATTTTCTGGGCCTTATTATTACATGGTGAAGAGATGGATGCAGTACTTCTCTCCATTCTTAGCAGTTTCCCCTATGCTTATTTCCTACTCATCTGTGCAGCTCCATGCAGCTGTGATCCTTACACCTACTCTCAGGCACAAGCACATGTGTAGCCGAGGTTCAAGTGCAGCTCTGGAGTCCTGCCCAAGTCCCCACTCCCTTTGCCATGAATCTTCACTCAGCGCCTCCCACTCATGTTTGTCAAAGCAAACATGTGTCAACAGCAGTTGGGAAAAAAATATTCAGTTCAACAATAGTCAAGAGATTAGATAGATTTTTCAAGTTATACCACGTACTTTATGAAATTAACAATGAAAAGACAACTTAATCCAAGGATCCACAGCAAAACAGCACTTTTAGAATTAAAATATGTCAACACCTTTAGATATGATTTCAAGACCTAGACTCATGCTCTGAAAAGATTAAATTACATCTTATGGGTTGCTACTAATTACTTAGTTCCCTATTACTTAACATT
Source organism: Graphiurus murinus (assembly GCA_004027655.1). Lineage (NCBI taxonomy): Eukaryota > Metazoa > Chordata > Mammalia > Rodentia > Gliridae > Graphiurus > Graphiurus murinus. Next base: position 11,393 of record PVLC010037456.1, read on the forward strand.
TTTAATACTGGCAAGAAAGTATTAATCTGAATATTAGTTATAAATTAAACTGTTACAAATATAACTATTAGCAAAAATAATGATGTGGTAGCAGTACAAATTACTACTAATAATATGGTAACATTTTCTCTTTAAGTAGTAGGGCAGGAAATGTGTTTATAGGTATGTAGCAAGCATTGATAGGATGTATAATGTTTGCACATTGTGTTCTCTTGGTCCTCGTAACACTTTAAGGACCCTAACTGTCTCATGCATGTCTAAATATTCCACATGCCTAGTTATACAACTGGTACATAAATGAAATAGCAAGTATTTGTTGGCCAAGTGATGAGTAGGGCAGGTTTAATGCCTGCCTTGTGAATTCAGAACATATATCGATGGCCCAGCCATCATTTGGCCTCCCACAACCTTCTACAAGAGCAGACATCATCTGTACTACAGTAAACAAATATGATGCCAAATAATTTGCATTAAATGAATTTTCCAGGCCAAATTTTGAATTTTGTCATTTCCAAGACTTTGTCTAGAGACTGAGAGAAAGGTAGAGTTTTCTTGTGTATTCATGGAGCACTGAGATTGAAGCAGCAATAGTTTGACATTAAGAGGAATTCTGCCTAAGGATTGACATTTTACAAATTTGGCATTCACACTTGTAATGGTTGTTTAATCTGGCCAATGATTACTGGGACACTGATGATGTTTGCGTGAATGAAGAGTTCCAAATAGATTTGGAACTAATCTATGGCTTTGTTGTGGTTTTTGGTCCTAGAGATGGAACTTGGGACCTTGTGCATGCTAAGTAGGTGCTTTAGTAGGAGCAACACCTGGGATTTGCTGTGTAACTAGCCTCCTTTAACTCTGGTGTCTTCATCTGCAAAGGTGAGAAAATGATAAGCATACTACCTACCTTAGCTGCAACTGTGAAGAAGACATTGAAAACACTTCATAAACTAGAAGTGCTATATGGAGTGCTAGTTACTATTATTCTCTGTAAAATAGAGGTCACAAGGGACTTATCTATCTTAAACATTGGTTTGAAATCAAATGAGATAAAATTGGAAATGTATTTTGAGGAGGAAAGATGTGCCCCTAATGAACACCTTATTAGGCTGTTCTCTTCAAGACATCAGTATCATTTCCCTCTGACTAAAATGAAGGCAATTCTTTTCTAGAATTCCATGGCCCTGCCACAGATGGCATAAATATTGCCACTACGTGCTCGTTGATTGAGTGTTCCAAGATGCTTATTCAGTATCAACCCTCTGTGAAGCAATGCCATCAGAGTTAGAAAACTCGTATGTCAAACAAGTTACCACTTTCCTTAGTATCATGTACACTTTTTAAGGAGTTGTTAACTACAAAAGCTGTCCCTTAGAACATAAATTGCTGTAATTGGGACTTTAGAAATAGCAAGGCAGCTAGGATGAAGGATGAAGTATAATTGGAGAATTTTTAACATGCAGTTATGTTTCCTCTAAGGCCTTTCTGATCAGAAATGTAGGCAGTCAGATAATATCCACAATAAACACATATCATGTGAGATACTATCGAGTATCAGTGATATTTTTAGCAGATAAACTTCCTTTCATGAAGAGATTTTAATTTGCCACAAGCAAAAATAGGAAACATGGATTTGATTATATTGAATTTACCTTCATAACCACCTGAGTCTGATCCCCCAGTTTCGGGAAGCAGGTAACACATGGTTGTGAGTAATACCTCAAATGTCTGAAGACACATTTCTTCAACAGAGTTGCTGCCTCTGCTAATGGTCTCTTTCAAAGGCATCATTGGAAGGAGTAAGAAAAATTAACCTTTTTGGGTGTGAGGAAAAGAGCCTCATTTCTCCTTTTCAAAGACATTCAGACATTAGAACAATCTCAATTAATTGCATAGTGTATAAAAATTATGTTGCAATTAAATACAGAGTCTTTGTACATAAACTACATGCAAACAGGCAAATTTTTATGGACCATATTGTTGGAGTTAATGTTACCATGTAAAGTTGATTTTTTTTCTTGATTGCTCCTTTATTGGATAATATCTATTCCTGTTCCTTTCTCCCTTTAAAATTCTTTCTGAATTAACTCCAGGCATAAGTTCCAGTTCACGCAAATGGTATCTCTCAGAACTCATGCCTGACACCTCCAGATTAGTTGCTTTTATCTTTGAATCCTGAGCCAGAGTGTACTGAAAATGTTACTTTCCTACATGCCTCTCATTGGGTTCATCTCACTGAACTTTGTTAATTCTTCTACTTGTTTAGACTGAATACTTCTCTCAGATTCCTTATTCCTGGTCTTTTGTCACTCTCGTTTTTCCTGTGCCTCTGCATGTTCTTCAATCACATCAAGCCCACCTACCTAACCTGCTTCATTCCGTCTGGAGGTTGGTTTTTACCCATTTATAATTGTAAAGTTACTGTATTAACATGTAGATAACTCTTGTTAGAGCTAAATAGACTAACTATATGTTTGGATATTTGGGTTAATCAACATAGAAGATACCAATGTACTATTCAGAAAGGAGAAAATGTTTTTTCATTATTTGTGTCATCTTTAATTTCTTTCAGCAATGTTTGGTAGTTTTCAGTGCCTAAGCCTTTTACCTCCTTGGTTAATTTCTTTCCTAAGTGTTTTATTGTTTTGATGCCATTGCAAATGGGATTTTTATAATTCCCTTTCTGGATTGTCTGTTGTTGGTGCATAAAATATGACCAGTTTTTTTTTTTTTCTGTGTTGATTTTATACCTTGTACTTTGCTGAATTTATTGATCATCACTAACAGATTTTTGCCCCTTTCCAAATGTTAATCCTCTCTCCTCAGTACCAACTGTGCCTTTTAGTTAAGGTATTTTTTTTTACTTCTTATGTAATTTAAGAGGATTTTTTACACCATGTTTATAGCAGCACAATTCGCAATAGGCTAATTATGGAACCAACCCAGGTGTCCCATCAACAGATGAATGAGTAAGAAATGTGGTATATATACACAATGTAATTCTACTCAGTCATAAAGAACAAAACTATGCCATTTTGCAGGAAAATGGATGAAACTAGAGATATTATGCTAAATGAGATCAGCCAGTCTCAGAAAGTCAAGGGTTGTATGTTTTCTCTCATTTGTGGAAGATAGAAGAGAAAAAGGAAGCAAAGGGATTCCAGTTAAATGAGAAAAGAGACCGGTAGAATAGTGGAAGGGATTGGGAAAGGGGGAGAGGTAGGAAGGAGAAAAAGAAAAACTGAGGAAGGAAAAGAGTTCAAATAATACTATGCAATATGTGAAGCCATTACTATTAATTTCACTAACATGTACAGAGAGAGAGGAGGGGGGAGCAGATTGGGATGTGGAAGGAAATATACAAGCGCTGTGTGCATGGATGTTTGTATCACGTTGAACCTCACTTTGATGTATAATTGCAATGCATTATACCATTATTAAAAAGAAAAGAAAAAGCCGGGCGTGGTGGCGCACGCTTGTAATCCCAGCATTCGGGAGGCTGAGACCGGAGGATCCGGGTTCGCGGCCAGCCTCAGCTACCTAGTGAGGCACTCCGCAACTTAGTGAGACCCGGTTTCAAAATAAAGAATAAAAAATAGGGCTGGGGGTATAGCTCGGAGGTAGAATTCCTCTGAGTTCAATCCCCAGTACCGCAAA
>PVLC010037458.1:0-15277 GCA_004027655.1 Graphiurus murinus
TGTAATCCCAGCATTCGGGAGGCTGAGACCGGAGGATCCGGGTTCGCGGCCAGCCTCAGCTACTTAGTGAGGCACTCCGCAACTTAGTGAGACCCGGTTTCAAAATAAAGTAAAAAATAGGGCTGGGGGTGTAGCTCGGAGGTAGAATGCCCCTGAGTTCAATCCCCAGTACCGCAAAAAAAAAAAAAAAAAAAAAAAAAAAAAAAATAAATTTTAATGAATAAAATTTAAAAATTAGGAACCCAATTTCCATCTGTTAAGTGATCTGTTGTCTCTTGGTTGGTTCGGGGCTGCCAGCTCTAGACAGTACAGATGTAGATTTCTAGCACCCCAGAAAGTTATATTGGACAGCATCACCCTGGAGCTTTTATTCATTCTGACAGTGGGAGACAGATGACAAACTATGTGTGTGTGTTTTACTGGGGATCGACTCTGAGCTACACCCTTAGCTCTATTTTATTTATTTTGAAACTGGGTCTCTCTGAGTTACCATATGCTGCTGGCCTCGAACCTACGATCTTCCTGTTTCAACCTACCAAGTACTGAGATGACAGGTGTGCGTTACAGTGCCAGTGATAATTTTTAAAGATAGGTATTGATATTAAAACACCAGATAAAATTCTAGAGGGGAATAAAGTACAGAAGCCAGGGAGGGGGATAGATAGTGATGAAATTGGAATGTGGCTCTTGTGGCCCCTTCCTCTTCCTTGAAATTTAGGACCTCAGGTTCTCTATTCTTCTGCATAGGCTAATGCCATAGGAATGGAGCAGCCCTTCCTGAGATTCTTACAATAACAGCACCATTTTCTTGGAAGCATCATTCAATGAACTACTATGTCAAGACCAAATATGCTTGTGCATTCTTATTTATTTTTGTGGTACTGGGAATTGGACCCAGAGGCATTCTACCTTCAAGCCACACCCCCAGCCTGATTTTATTTCTCATTTGGAAACAGGGTCTCGCTAGGTTGATGAGAGTCTCACTACTTGCTGAGGCTGTCCTCGAACCTGTGATTTTCCTATCTAGGCCTCTCAAGTACTAGGATTACATGCATGCATCACCATGCCTGGCTGGCTTTTTTTTCCTTTTCAGTACTGGGGATTGAACTCAGGGGCATTCTACCTCCGAGCTACACCCCCAGCCCTATTTTTTATTCTTTATTTTGAAACAGGGTCTCGCTAAGTTTCGGAGTGCCTCACTAGGTAGCTGAGGCTGGCCACGAACCCGGATCCTCCGGTCTCAGCCTCCCAAATGCTGGGATTGCAGGTGTGCGCCACCACGCCTGGCTGCTTGTGCACTCTTAAAAAAAAAAAAAAGTTAAGATGTAAAGGACCTGAAGCTAACCATGGTCTGATGTGCTTAGTTTAGAAATATTTACCCAGTCACTTTCAGTATCACCACAAGGTGGCAGCAGTAGTCTATGAAAGCCATTTGCAAGAGCAAGACAATCCCTCACCCTGGACATAAATTTTATGCATTTATTCATTAGAAATGGAAAACAAAGCCCTTAAAGCCAAATATGAAAATGCAAACTGGAACCTATATAATTAGCAAAGGGCAATTATGAATATGCCAGGACCTAGAATTCTAACTGAATTTCCGTAGAATTCAGGATAACGGAGTCACACTTTGTAGATAACCACGGTATGCGTTAATTCCCTAGGCATTTGCCTTTACTGTTGAGACCCTGCCCTTCCCTCAATCCTCACTTTAAAACAAAAACCTTCAGGGTTTTCCCTCTATGTTTAAAAGTGAAAAGTCTTTCCAGCCTTTCCTTGACTGGTCAATTGATTTTCCCTTAGCTTCATGTAAAACCACCAGTGGAAAAGGAAAAAAAGCAAACAGAAAAACCCTATACATTTGTTCCCAGTTGTGATCTTGCAAGTTCAAGGCAAACTGCCACGTTCAGCATCTGGGATTCATCACATCTGCTCTGTTACCTCATGGATGGGCACACATCTTTCCCAGATGTGCAAAAAGAAAAAAACAAAACAACAGCCCTATGAAGTGACAAGAAAAGCAAAACAGCATCCACGCTCAGCATCCTGTTGCTGCGGCTGGGGAGGCGAAGATGCCAGGGGAAGAAGGCTTCTAGGTTTAGTTCATCTAAATACTCCGCACACCGCGCCGATGCTGTGTCCTGCCTTTTTATGCACTGTGACCTGGCATGTCTCCTAAGGAGGGAGTCCCGTGGGAGCTTATTCCCAGGAAAACAGAGACAGAGCTGGAAGTTGAAAGGTCATGGCTGAACCAACATTTTAGGATGAATGTAAGATGTCAGTTTTGAACTTGGTTCTCCATGCACGGCCGAGAACTGCAATCTCAAGCCTGCATCAGGTTAATCAGCTTTTTGGTGACATGGAATTCAATTTGCGGCAAATAAAAGACACAATCTACTTTTCTTTGCCCTCTTTCCCTTCTTTTCTGTCTGCTCCCCCTCCCTCTAGTGACCATGTGTCAACAGAGAAATTAAAACTGTGTTATGCATATGCAATATATCAATTTGCACTTAAAAGTGTTCCAAATCCTTTGGGGTGCACTAAGTTTACACCTCAGAGTCCATCCTAAATACAGTAAGAAAGTTGTAATATGAAAAAAGAGGTTTAATAAGGAATTGTTTAAATCATGAAAAAATTTTGGGAGGGACCCTTTAAATATGAAATAATAGAAAATGTTCAAATAGTTTGATATATAATTGGCTTACATAATTGTATGTAATGCATAATTGACTTAAGTCATCGTAAAAATAATGTGCACCGGGTGTGGTGGCGCACACTTGTAATCCTAGTACTTGGGAGGCTGAGACCGGCAGAGGATCTGGGTTCGCGGCCAACCTCAGCTACTTAGTGAGGCCCTCTGCAACTTTGTGAGACCCTGTTTCAAAATAAAATAGGACTGGGAGTGTAGCTTGGAGGTAGAATGCCCCTAGGTTCAATCCCAGTACCGCAAAAATAAATAAATAAATAAAATAATAATAAAAATAATGTGCATGAAGACCAGACAGCATAAGAAATGCTCATGTAATGAAGAGGACAAGGAAGAAAAATATATTATGAACTGTAATGACAACATGTTTGAATTTTGCTCAGGAAAAAGACTATAAAAGAAAAAAAAGACAAAATATTGGTTGTTTCAAATACTATTCCAAAGGTAATTTTCCCATCCCTTTTTTTTTTTTTTGATAGTTTCCAACTTTTCTTTAAATGTTGTATGATGGAAAATATATACATATCAAAGACTTTACTTTGAATTTAAAGCAATTTCACTTTTTTTGGGGGGTGGTGGTGGTACTGGGGATAGAATCCAGGGGCATTTTACCTCTAAGCTACACCTCAGCCCTATTTGAGGAGGTCTTCACTAAGTAACTGAGGCTGGTTGTGTACCTGTGATCCTCCTGTCTCAGCCTCCCAAGTACTGGGATTACAAGTGTGCGTCACCATGCCTAGCTTCACAGTTCTTTTATCTTAAAAATTCTTTTTAAATTGTCTTTTCTCCATCTTTGCCTCCTGGCCTCAAAACCAAAACCATACACCCCAGTCTCAAACAGGTTCATTTGCTCTTTTATTTTATTTATTTTTATTTTTGTTTGTGGTACTGGGGATTGAACCCAGGGGCATTTTACCTTCGAGCTACACCCCAAGACCTATTTTTTATTCTTTATTTTGAAACAGGGTCTCACTAAATTGTGGAGGGCCTCACTAAGTAGCTGAGGCTGGCAGTGAACCTGCGATCCTCCTGTCTCAGCCTCCCAAGTACTGGGATTACAAGCGTGCGCCACCACGCCTGGCTTTCATTTGTTCTTTTAGACCAAAGAAATTGAGCCCAGTTTAGTTTCTGCCCTGGGCTTCTCAGAATTAAGAAAAATAAAATAAACCACCTAGGAAACACTTTCTTAAAAAAATGTCCTGAATAACATTTGGACTACAGAGAAAAGCCCAAACTGTAATTATAAGTTCATTTAGGGAATAATCAGAAGATCTATATTACTTATGAAGACAAGGTTTCAGACCAAAGCCATAACCAGGAGGAAAATTCATAGCTTTATGTAAATACACCATATAGCCAGCTATAGGGATTAGGAAACTTAAAGGAGACCCAAATAAACTTTAGGTCATTTTTAGGTAACTTTGGGGGGATTTTGAGTTTCAGATCTTCTTTCTATAGTCAGGAAATGCACCATGGTGTGAATCTTTGAGCCTGGGAGCATCATTTGGACTTAGCTGCCCCAGCATCACGACTTAGCATCATATGGAGGCTGCCCCTGGAACTCTGAGGCTGGAGTAAGTGTCTCGAGGAAGACAAGGACAGCTGAGTCTTTATTCTGGGAGCCACAGCCAGCATTCAGTGGCACACCTGGCACATCGCAGCCCAGCATTCCTGGGTACCCTGGGGATCTCAGCGTTCAGATTCCTGGTGCTGCTCTTCCTCATCTGGCTCCCCACACCTCCTTGTGAGTTGCAGGCCAGTCAGGTACCCTTCTCCAGTCGTTCCTTTTCAGTTTATGTTAACTGTTGTTGATAACAAACATAACTCATTTTTCTGAACAAAACATTAGGAAGGAAAGCAGAGGAATAAAGAAAAAAAAAAAAAAACAAGAAAATCTACAGCAATGATGAGTAAATTCAAAAATCCAATTGGACAGATGAATCCAGTTGGCAGACCTCCAATGAGAGTAATCATTGAGAAAACTAGGAAAAGCCACAAATATTTTTACAAAGGAAAATGTATAGGAAAGAAAGATTCCGAAGTTCAAAAATTAGGAGAATATGATCTATAGCTCTACTGTTGATCATTAAATTGAGGAGATAAATTACCAAAATTAACTAAAGGAGGAAAGGTGAATATACATTTTATGGAAGATACGCCAAAAAGCTGTTTTTAAAAGAACCCACATTCTTCCCAAAGGGCACACAGCCAGGATGGTTTGGCTCAGAGTTCCTCCCGGCTTGTGCTATTTAAACTGCCCTTGGGCATGGAGAAAGCAGGCAGCGGAGCATGGTATACACAGCCCTGGGTTAGCCAGGTCAAAGAGGGCCCACCGGTCCTGCACTCAGCTGCCTCCTCTTAAACAGTAGCTACCCTGTGAGGAGTGGGGTTGGGGCTTCTCTGTGGACTGCCTATCTTACTATATGTTATTCTGACCCGCCATCTTCTCCTTATCTACCTGGGGCTGGTGTTGGCACCACTTGGCCAGAGAAGACCACAGTGCTAACCCAAGTCAGACTCATAGGACTCTTGTTCCAGGAGCTCTATTAAAGCCACGGAATTTTTTTTTTTTTTTGGTATAAATCCTAGCTCTATTACTTACTGGCTTTGTGACAGTGGAAAAGTTACTTTTAAGTCTCTGAACCTCAGTTTCCCCATCTGTAATATGGGAATAACACCCAATTTGTGAGGATTAACACTAATGCACAGAGAGTGCCCAAAGCCAGGGAATTTTTGAAAGCCAGATTCAGAGAAGATGGTGGGGCTTGCTGAGGACAGCTCTGACCCGAGAGTCAATCAATGCAGCACCCCAGGCCCCTGGCTGGCCCTCCACCGTGGGAGTGCTGACCTCTGACCCTGTGCTAAGTGACCTAAATGACACACCAGCCAAGCAGGGGTTGGGGGCATTCTACCTCTGAGCTACACAACAGCCCTTTAAAAAATTTTAAATTTTGAAACAGGGTCTAAATTGCTGAGTCTGGCCTCGATCCTGGGACCCTCCTGCCTCAGCCTCCCAAGTACTAGGATTACAGGTGTGCACCACCACGCCTGGCAGTTGCTCTTAATGCAGTTGGCAGGGAGCTCAGCCCATCAGTAGATGAGTACTGTATTTATTCGTAAATTACCCAATAACTAGGCTCCCAGAGGACCCAACCGTTTGGGCAGATTGCACGCAAGGCACTACGACCCGCCGCCCACAGACCGCTTCCTCCGTTCTAGGTCCCTGGCCCCAAGACATTTCTCTCGCCCTAGGCACAGTTCCAAGCATCCCTTGCCTAAAACCTACATCTACGGAAAATGGGCTGGAGCGAAACGACATCGTTGCCTGTGAGCAAAGCAGGTCTGGCACCAGGTCTCGGAGGCACCAGAGGCGATCCCTCTCCCCCGGCCGGTGACAATCTTCAGGCAAATGCCCCCACCCGGCGCCTGGCCAGCAGCCCTGCGCGCCCCCGCTCCCCGGGGACAGGCCCAGCTCGGCTCCAGGGCCTTGCTCCCAGCTGCTGGGGTCCAAGAGGTCTCCACGCAACAATGAAGCGTGGGCGTTCCCAGAGGCCTCATTTGCATACCGCCGCGGCTTGGCCAATGGGCTGCGCCGGGCCCTGGAACGCGGTGTTGCCATCTGCGTGCGCGCGTGCGAGTGTGACAGCGGCCGTGGCGGTGGCCGTGGAGGCGGCCCGGCGGAGCCCAGCGCGGGGACCTGCCCGGGCGCCGCTGTCTTCGCGCCTCCGCCAAGTGTCGGGATAGCCCCGGGACCCCGCTCCGGCCCGGCGCTGTCGCGATGTCGGTGGCCGGGCTGAAGAAGCAGTTCCACAAAGCCAGCCAGGTAGGGGGGGCGCGCAGGACGCAGGGAGGGGGCGAGGAGGCTGCAGAGGCCCCCAGGCCTGGGGACCGAGCTCCCTGCGGGCTTCTCCGGCTCCAGGTCTTTCCCCCCGCGGCCAAGGCCGCCGGCGCTCACTGTGCTCCACCGCGCCCCCTCCTCCCGCTCCCCAGCCCCATCTCCATCCCGGCGCTGTGCATCTGAGAGGGTCTACGGAGAGCCAAGGGGCGGCCCTGCGTCTCGGGGACCCGAGGCAGTGGGCGTGGGAGGCCTGAAAGACTCCACGACGCGATGGGAGGAGGACCTCGGGGAGGACGGCGCAGGCGGACCTCCCGGGAGACCCCAGCCTTTTAGCTGGAGCGCCTTGGGGCGCGTCCAGTCGCCTCCCGCGGCCGCGCGGGCCCTGGCGCCTCCAGGGATGCTTGTGCGCTCAGCGCTCGGCAGGGCCCGTGCGCTCCCACCATTCGCCTGGAAATGGACACAGCTGGTCTACTCAAGGCTCTCCGGCGGGGGCTCTTTGCGCGGTCCTTCCCTTCCCCAGATCTTCCCAGGGCTGGCCCGGGGCTGAGCACCAAGCTGACAGTGTGGTGGAGACGTCGAGACAAGCGCGTAAACAAACCTCGCTAGACACACCTCCGCGCACTGGGGGTGGCAGAAAACACCGCGGGGGCTTCGGCGCGGGGGCGGGGAGGGGGCTTCCCTGGGGATTCGTTTGAAAATTAAGTATGAGGAGGAATTGTGGCTGGGGGTGTGGGAGGAGGAAAGGAGGGGCATCCTGTGCAGAGGAAACAGGCAAATAGGGAGGCATGAAATTGTGTGTGTGTGTGTGTGTATGTGTACACGACAGGCAAATTTGTTTTTCAACATTGCAGGCACTGCTAACAATGGCCAAGCTCACCCTATAGAGCCTAATCTCTCCCAGCACTCCTGGGTCTGCTGCTCAGTTTGCCCCATCTCTCAATTTTTGCCAGAACCCAGGTGCACCGATTTTATTCAGAAGCCACATTTGTAATGAGGCCTCATCCTGCTTCTCCCACAAATTGGTTCATGAAATGCAGCTGGCATTAGAAGAGTTTTTTAGCCTCCATCCTAGCTGAAAAGCTCTGCCATCCCCTCACACTCCTTCCAGTAGGAAGCCTGGTGATGCTGTTTGGGGATACTAGATGAATAGCGGTGCTGTTTAGGTGGCAGGAGCCCGGGAGGAGAGGCCAGCTAGGTGAGGGCAGAGAGGGTGGATTCACCTTTGGGCCCCAGCACTTTGAGGAGTCTGTGGGACATCCAGATGTGGCTAGTCTTGCAATAGGTGCATATTCTACTTTGGGCCCTTGGGGTCCAAGACTAGGGCTATTGATTTTGAGGAATTTCCAACCTAAATGGAGATTTAAAATTTTAAGTGCTAGCTGGGTGCGTTGGTGCACACCTGTAATCTCAGTACTTGGAAAGTGAGACAGTAGGATAACAGGTTTGAGACCAGTTGCAGCAACTTAGCGAGACTGTCAGCAACTTAGTGAGACCCTGCTTCAAATTAAAAAGTAAAATGGGGCTGGGGGTGTAGCTTGGAAGTAGAACATCCCTGGGTTCAATACCTAGTACAAACAAACAAACAAACAAACACAAGTAAATGCTAAATGCCCAGTGGGCTAACTAAATGCTCTAGGAGCACCCATATTGAAGGACAATGTTTAGCCTAGTGCTTGATGAACACAGGCCACTCAATATATATTAATTGAATGAAGTTTTGGAGCAACACAGGAAGGATAGAACTAATAGAATATAAGAGAGAAAAGTGTCATGGAAGTGGGGGGGGGGTGTTTAAAGGCACACCAAGGGTGGAGGAGTCCCAAGTGGCCTGGGCAGCCAGGGGGCGGAGGGCCACCACAGACAGCAGAGCTAGGGTAATGGCTGCCTGTGTTTGTTATACTGGTTTCCTTAGAGGTGGAAGGAAATTAACCTCTTTAAGAAAATTTTCTTTTATTGGTTATGAACATCATAGGAACAAATCTTAGAGATAACCAAGATGTAAGTTAAGACCTGGGTAATTAAGATTGGTTCTGACCACTCACCAGAATGAATGGTTGAAATCTTCTGAAGTAGTTGGCATTGGAGAAATAGGTGGTTTGGTTTAATAACATAATCAGTCCATTAAAAATGAAATGAACCGAGGGGCTAGTTTTGCCCTTTTTTCTGCATAAGCTGAATTATTTGTGACTTCATTTGAAAAATCACTGACTCTTTCTGGGCTTACTAACATTTTGTGGTTAAAGTGCCCAATAGATAAATTTTTAATATGTTCTAGAAATGTTTCTAGGAAATCTTTCAATACAACAGATTTGGTGGAAAAATTAAACTAGAGAATTAACATAACAAGAGGGAGCACAGTAATAAAAAAATGTCAGATGTTCTCAGACTTTTTTTGGCAGGGGAATGGAACCCAGAGACATTCTACCTCCGAGCTACACCCCCAGCCCTATTTTTTATTCTTTATCTTGAAACAGGGTCTCACTAAGTTGCGGAGGGCCTCACTAAGTAGCTGAGGCTGGCTACGAACCTGCGATCCTCCTGTCTCAGCCTCCCAAGTACTGGGATTACAAGTGTGTACCACCATGCCCGGCTTTTCTCAGATATTTTAGCAGTGTGTTTTAATTCATGCAGAACTTTCCCGGGGCATGGGACAGGGAGTCCTGGATGATGTCATTGGCTGAGTAATTTTCAGGGATTCAGGCCTGACTCAGTCACTGATCAGCTCTGAGACCTTGGAAATGTGACTTAACTCATGTGGATGTTGTTTTTCTCTCTATGATGAACTAGAGGACTTAGAAGTCATATCTCTGTTTTAAAATTGTGATGGTTGCAAAACTGTGAGTATGCTAAAAACCATTGGGCTGTGTGCTTTACTGGGTGAATTGTGGTATGTGGATTATATCTCAATAAAGCATGTATGTATGGATATGTATGCACGTGTGTGTCTCCATCCCAGTTCTGCAATTAAGTAATTTACTTAAAGCATTTCAGAGAAAAGCAAAGATGATAAAGTGGGTCTTTTTTTTTTTATAGATAAAGAAATCAGGATCATGGCAAACAGATAATTTTTCTCAACAATAGGCAAGGTAAAATTACTCAGAACCTCCTGGTCCTTTTTTTTTCTGAGACTTTACCTGTCTTTGAGAAAAAGATCCCCTACCTTACAGAGTATGAGCTGTAAACACCAGAGATTATGCGTTATTTTGGCAGCACCTGGAGGAGGATGAAATAAACTAAAATAAGAAGAGTATAAGAGAGTTTCTTACACAATTAAGTCAATTCTTTGCTTCAGCATCTGGGACTCAAACACAGGTGTACTAAGTTTGTAATTAAATACTTAAAAAAATCTTTATAGGTTTTTAAAAAATAGAACTTTGTATTCTTCTCCTGGTATGGACACAGCTCGAGCTATTAGAAGTAAATACAAATAACTTAGAGGTGACACTGTAGTTTCTTGTTAAATACAGTGCCTGACCAATGAAAATATACCTTATGACAATTTCATCAGTGCTACCACTCACTGATGTGTATTTGTTATGCTTATTTCGTGCAATTTTTCTTGAGAGTGGGTTATTGGTGGTGGTGGGGAGGGCGAGGCCAATGCATACTCTGATCTGGACATTGTATACATGCTCTATTTCAGGGCCTTGCACTAGTAGCCATGCTCTCTCCATTTCTTGTCTTCCAGAGCCTTATTCCATATCACCATCAAAGTCTGGGGACCAGTTTTCATCTCTTCTCCTTTTCTGCTTCCTTCCCAAGACTAACCATCTGGTGATGATATCTTGTGGGCTGTGGCAGCCCTTTAGCCTCTGTCATGGGATTCAACAACACAATGGGCAATGGGGGCCCTTAGCACAGCTTTTTCATCACTTTCCCCCTCTTTGTTTTTTAATGCATTAACCAGAAAAATGATAAGTGGTTATTAGGGGCTTAGACATATTCCCTATAATCACTGACTGCACAGGCCGGCCACTTAGGGGTAAATGCTCCAGAGATGGATATCTCTGTAAATTATGAGATCCTCTAGGGAGACAATGAACGTCTCTTGTTTCACTTTATCATTGGGGAGAAGGATAAAAATGCGCTTTGTAAAATCCATAATGATTTATTTTTTTTCTCCAAGATGCATCAGAAAATATATTAAAGCTAAAGCACTCTTGTTCCTTTTCACATAAATTTCTTGATAAATTAATCCATCCATCTATGTTTTGCTTTTTAAAGTCAGGGTACTAGAGAAGGTGTCCAAGCCAAATTGATTTGGATTTTTTAACAGCTGAAGGATACAATGCAATCCAAACGTTTCTTGCCACTGGTAACTTTTTGTTTTACAAAGTAAATGTATCTCAGGATATCACTTGGAAGTTCACCTAAAAATACATGTGAAAGCAGATTTTCTCTCTGTTATTTAAGATTTGTTTTTAGCTTTATTAACAAATTGAATGGAAATTATATTTTCCAAAGTTAATGTGTGTGCAGGTGTCGTGTATTTGGGGAAGTTATTATTGGCAGGCTTTACAATACAATAGTCACAAAACAGAACACACTACCTCATTTGGTTAAATAATAGGTGATCAGGCTCTGGAGATTCTACATTGGAAAAACATGGATATTTAGATTTTGCTTCCCAGGGAAAGCCTGGGATGCTGCTGAGTTGGGGCCGGGGAAAGGGACTGGGATTGATGGGACCAGAGAGGCATTTTTCAATCCTAACTATTCTGGTCCTTCTGTGAAATGCCCTCCCAATTGAGTTCCAGGACCACCCCACATGATTTTACTGCAGCACCAGCAGCCTTCTTGAATCCTGTGTTGCGTCTTCTGATTTTCTTTCTGATCTGTTGAATGATGGTGTTTTCCCCCTGGCACTGGGTAAAAATCTTTCTCAAACGCTGGTGCCACCAAGCACTTTGACTGTCCCAGTCTCCATCAGAGGCAGAGCTGCTATTCCAGGCTGCCATTCTGCAAAAAGAAAGGATAAAGCCCTTCCTTGGTCCCCTTTACCTTGCTTAGCAGAGTGCACTGAGAGAGTTCACGGTCCTTTCTGCCTCATCCCCATCCCCATTCTCTTCTCACCCATTCCAGTGGCTTTTTTTCCCTGCAGGGTTCTGAGACCACACATATAGGCCTTGAGGGACCTCCAGCTTGCCAAGTCTGATGGTCACTTCCCCAGCTGACCTTGTTAGCAGCACCTGACCTAATGGACTATTCTCTTAGCGTAACACCTTCTACACTTGCTCAATTTCCCTCTGGACTCAGTGATTTCTCCTTCAGGTGTCCTTTAATGACTCCTCATCCACTTGACTGCTAAATCCTGGAGTATCCCAGGGCTCTGATGTGGGCACCTCCTCTTCTCTAGCCTTGTGCTCTCACTGTGACTTACCTAGCCACATACCTTGAAACACGATATATATGTTGATTACTCTCCAAGTTCTAGCCCACATGTTCCTCCTGAATACAGACTTACAAATCTGAATTCTTTTTGTTTTTATCACCTCTCTTCTTAGATAAAAGGTCCTCACCTTTAAAGTGTCCAAACGTGAACTCTTTAATTCCTTCCATTCCAACATGTTTTTCTACTGGTGGTCTCAAACATTTGCTTAGCTGCTTAAGTAAACCCTTCCTCAGTCAACATTCTCATTGGTGTAATTAAAAAACAACTGGCCGCACAACTTAGAAAAAGGAAGATTTACTTGCTCACAGTTTTTGGAGATTTTGAGGTTCAGTCCGTATGAGGTCAGGGTCTGTGGAGCTCGGCATGGCAGCAGGAAGAAGAAAGAGGGAAAGGAAGGGCTCTGCTCTCATGTCATTGAGCTCAGAAGCAAGAGAAAGCCAACAAGCAAGAGGATTCAAAGACACAAGTTTAGGCCCAGGGCCACACCCCTGAGGACCCACCTTCCCCAGCCACCCCTCACTGACCTAGGTTACAACCCAGTAAATCCATTACAGTGGATTTATCTACTGATGAGATTGCAACCCTCATGACTTAGGTACATCAACTCTGAACATGAATACATGAATTCTTTAGGGAATACTCTATAACCATAACCAAACCCAAGCCCCAAACTCCTTAATTTTGTTTCCTTTATCCTCAATTCATCGGAACATGCTTCCTCCTGGTTGTGTTTGAACAACACACCTTTAATCCATTCACTATTCTCCATCTCTGCTATGACCATTCTGGTCCTGGCTGTCAGTTCTTGCCTTCATGGTGCCATAGCCTCATAACCCATTTCCACACCTTTGTTCCTACCAGCAATGGTCTGTCTACCCACAGTGGCCAGGATACTTTTTAAAAAATGTTTATAAAACAAAACAAGATAAAACATAACAAATTCTGGAGAGGGTATGAAGAAAAGGAATCTCATACACTGTTGGTGGGAATGTAAATTCATAGAGCCATTATGAAGAACAGTATTGAAGTTCCAAAAAAAAAAAAAAAAAAAAAAACCCCACCAAAATTAGAACTATTGATATGATCTAGCAATCCCAATTTCTGGGCATCTACCCCCCCCTCCAAAATTAAATGAATATGCCCAAAAGACACCTGCACTCCTTGTGTTTATTGTGACACTATTCATAATAGCTAAGATGTGAAACTAATCCAGGTGCCCATCAATGGATGAATGGATAAATAAAATGTCACACACACACACACACACACACCAATGTAATATTTAGTTACAAAGAAGAATGAAATCTTGTCATTTGTAGCAAAAAATAGATTAAGCAGCAGTACAATATGTTAAGTGAAATAAGCCATATGCAGAAAGATAAATACTGCAGTCTTTCATATGTGGAATCAAAATAAAAAAAAAAGCACTGATCTGCATATAGAATTAGTAGAGGTTGGGAAGGGTGGGGTATAGATAAAGGGAGACAGGATTTGATTAGTGTTGAATTAAATTCTAAAATTTAGATTCTATTTATAGTTAATACATGTTAATAAAATAAAGTATTTAAAATGTATCATACTGCCAGGCGTGATGGCGCACACTTGTAATCCCAGCATTCAGGAGGCTGAAACCAGAGGATCCGGGTTCGAGGCCAGCCTCAGCTACCTAGTGAGGCACTCTGCAACTTAGTGAGACTCGTTTTCAAAATAAAGAATAAAAAATAGGTCTGGGGGTATAGCTTGGAGGTAGAATGCCCCTGAGTTCAATCCCCAGTACCAAATAAATAAATAAATAAATAAATAAATAAATAAATAAAATGTATCATACTGTCATTCTTTTGTGCGCAAGTCTTTGGTGGCTCCCAGTAGCATTTAAAACCTAACCTTTTAGTGTCACTCTCCGTCTGTGGTAAATTTCTTTGCTCTGGTGCCTATTTTATCTGATTTAAAGATAGCTAACTTACCTTCTTTTGAGTAATGTTTGCATGGCATATATTTTTTCATCTTTTTATTTCTGACCTAGCTATACTATGGTATTTGAAGTGCGTTTCTTGGAGATAACATGTAAGTTAGGTCATGCTTTTTGGACCACTCTTCTAGTCTGTCTTTTGTTATATTTTGATCATTTACATTTAGTGTAGTTATTTACATGTTAGGGCTAAAGATTGCCATTTTATTTATATATTTATTTTTATTTGTTGGCTCTGCTCTAATTTCTTTTCTTTCCTACCCTGCCTGTGTGTTAGTTGACATATTTTTGAATTCTGTCTTGGTATGTATTTCTATTTGTATAGGTTGGTCGTAGCTATTCTACACGTTATATTATTTGTAAATAACTTATCATGGCCTGCTGGTGCCATCATTTTACCAGTTCAAGTGAAGGGTAGCTCACTTCTCTTTAATGTCCTATCATCCTCCCCCATTTATAATATAATTACATTAAATGCTTCTCCCTTATACATTTAGAAGCATATCAGTGTATAAACATCAAACATAATTTAGAAAACTCAAGAGGAGAAGAAATCTATTCTTTACTCATATTTTTGCTTATCATATTTTTTCTTCTTCTTTTTTTTTTTTTTTTTTTTTTGCGGTACTGGGGATTGAACTCAGGGGCGTTCTACCTCCGAGCTATACCTCCAGCCCTATTTTTTATTCTTTATTTTGAAACAGGGTCTCACTAAGTTGTGGAGTGCCTCACTAGATAGCCGAGGCTGGCTGTGAACCCAGATCCTCCAGTCTCAGCCTCCGAGATGCTGGGATTACAAGCACGTGCCACCACGACCGACCGGCTGATGTTCTTTCTTCTTGATGTTTTAAGTTTCCTTCTTCTATTGCTTTCTTTCTGTTTAGAGAACCTACTTTAGCCATTCTTTTAGAGTAGGTCTTCTGGTGATACATTCTCTTAATTTTCTTCCATCTGAGAATGTCTTGATATTTCCTTCATTCCTGAAGGATATTTACTTTGGATACAGGATTCTGGGTTGATGAGTCTTTCCTTTTAGCTCTTGGAAAATATCGTGCCACTTATTTCTGGCCTCCATGAAGTTAAGTTAGGCTGTCTGGGTACTTTGAGTTCCTACATAATGAGCCACAACCTCACTTGCTACTTAAGCTGAAATCTAACTTAGAAGTATAATAAATAGTAGTATTTCAGCCACTCACAAGTAGGTCCACAGAAGGCAGCTGGCCTCACTGTAACCAATCATGTGGCTTCTTCCTTTTGCTTCTTGTTCTGCCTATAAGATCTCACACTGCTGGGCAGAGCTGTCGTAACCTCTTCTGGTTTTTTTTTTTTTTTTTTTTTTTTTTTGCGGTACTGGGGATTGAACTCAGGGGC